>CM070584.1:17324074-17554974 GCA_036346355.1 Rhipidocladum racemiflorum
TTGATGATATTATCTTTGGTGGTTCCTCTCATGTTTTAGTGTGCGAGTTTCGAAACAATGAGGAAGGAGTTTGAGATGAGTATGATGGGTGAGTTGACATACTTTTGGGATTTCAAATCAAGCAAGCGAAGGATGGTACTTTTGTGCATCAAAGCAAATATACAAGAGACTTGCTACATCGTTTTGGGATGGAAAGCGACAAGCCCGATCATGACACCTATGGAGAGCACTTGCGCGCCTTGACCACGATGAAGATGGTGAGCGGTTGATCAAAAGGAATATAGAAGCATGATAGGTTCACTTTTGTACCTCACTGCATCAAGGCCGGATATACAATTTCTTTGTATGCTTGTGTGCTCGTTTTCAAGCTTCCCCACATGCTTCACATCGACAAGGTATCCAAAAGGATTTTCAGGGTATCTTCATGGAACTCAAGATTTTGGCATTTGGCTTTACGCTTCCTCATGCATTAGTTTGAGATCTTTTACGATGCTGATTTTGGAGGATGTAGAATTGATAGGAAAAGCATACGGTTCATGTCACTTCTTGGGAAATTCTCTCATTGCATGGTCATCTAGAAAGCAATCTTACATTTGCACAATCAAGCTACTTGAATCTGAATATGTGGCTGCTGCTAGTTGTTGTTCTCAAATTCTTTGGATAGTAGCTACACTTAAAGATTATGGGTTTAATTTGGATAGTGTTCCTCTTTTGTGTGATAACACTAGTGCAATTTGCATTGCTAAGAACCCCATGCAACACTCTAGAACAAAACACATTGACATCAGATTTCACTTTCTTAGAGATCATGTTGAAAAAGGCAACATTGTGCTTCATCATGTGGATACTGAACATCAATTGGCAGACATTTTCACAAAACCTTTGTCTTCTTCTCGTTTTGCTTTTATTCGGGGAGAACTTGGAATTGTTCATCCAATGGGATTGTTTTAAGGGGGAGTTTCTTTGCCAAGTTCTTTCACTTGATGAGCTCACTTTATCATATTTCTTTATATACTATATAATTGAGCTAATATATGATAATCTAAATTGTTCCACTTGAACTAAAAATGATATTGCGGAATTCCTTGGTTTGATTGCCTATAGCTAAATACTTTGTGATATCTTACTCTTCTAGGCTTGATATTGAATCTTCTTGACAAATTTGGGCTATGAAGCAAGTGTGTTTTAGCTTTACTCTTTCATAAGACCTTTTTAATCACTTTTGCATGTTTATAATCAAAGAAAAATGAAAAGAAAAGGGAATCAATAAAAAAGGGTTGTTAAAAGCAAAAGCCTCAAGTTATGAGCTTCAGGATGCTTTCCCTAAAAGATAAGATGTATGCTTCAAGCATGCCATTCCCTCAAAAGACAAGATGTATGCTTCAAGCATGCCACTCCAAGGAAATAAAAGAAGTATGCTTCAAGCATGCCACATGCAGTTTACTGTTTAAAGATTAAATTGGTCCACTAGATTGGAGTTGAAACTACTTGCTCGCCCTGATTTGTTAGTTGCTTCAACTTTGAGCCTTTGTTTTTCTACTAATGGTTTTGCTTAGTACTTGGCTATAATTGACTGAATTGAGGTTGAGATGCATGTCATTCCATAACTTGTTAAAATCACTTCAAGATCATGTATTTTGCATATTATGTGATATATAAGGTTATATGATCGAATGAGCTCATCTTTTCCTATCTTGGCACTCCCTTGTTTCTTATTGTGAATCATTGTTTCAGAAAAATTTTGAGCATGTTCTCTCTTTTGTACTCTTGATGAATCCATTGTCAAAGGGGGAGAAATTTTGGAAATATTTGAGAAGTTCAAAAAAAAAAAAGGGAAAAAGTTTTTTTTTTTTTGGAAATTTGAGCTTTTTGGGAAAAGTTTGGAGAATTTTGGAATTCCTGGACACATTGCACATTCACACACATTTTCATTCTCAGGGGGAGATTTTGTTTTGCCTTTTTGTCAAGGGGAGGTTACGTGTTTTGGTGTTTATCCTTTGTATCTCTAAATATTTTAATAATTAGAGAATGCAAATGTTCAATTCTATAGTGGTGTTGCCATTGTTTTCTTCAAGGTGCAGATTGTGAATCATGTGATGAAAAATTGGCTTGATCTTGTGCTGAAAAATTGGTTAGGATTAACCTTGCAAAATTGCTTGCATGAAGGACCAAACATTCAAACATCCAAAAACAGAAACTTTGCATTTGCGCCGAACCAAATAACTAAAAATCGCGTTTTTCGCATGTATGGCGGACCAAACTTTTTGGTCTGTCATAAACGTGATTTTGATGCTTTTACGCTTGTACAAGAAATCGCGTTTTTCCATGTATGACGGACCAAATTTTACAGGTCTGTCATACCTGAGCTTTGGTGACCGTTTTTCAATGTATAGCGGACCAAAGATTTTGAGTCTGTCATACACTATGCTGAAGCGATCTCATTTTTCCCATGTATGACAGACCAAACTCTTTTGATACATCATACACATGTTGATAGCAAACTCATACTTCCCATGTATAGCGAGACCAAATGTTTTGGTCTACATCATACACATATGCTGGCGGTTTTGAGCAAAATTGAAATGGTTTGAATTTGAAAATATGAAATTTGTGATGATTTCATGATGCGTGTTTTTAAGTGGACTTTATGCAATGCTCATGTTAGTAGTTGCATGGATTGACCTTGAGTCAATTAGTGGACGTGTGCTCGGAGTTGTTTTGTGGTTTGTTCATGTGCGGTATTGCTCGAAGGCGAATGTGGTCGATGACGGGACCAGGAACTAGGTTCATGGAGGCCCGAGGTTCGGGACTAGGTTCAGGAGGAACCGAGGTCTTGGTGGTCAAGGATGTCATGCGGGACGTTCGGGCTAAGGGAATGGTGCACATGAAGAATGGTTAGTCACGTGAGAATGGCGAGGAGGTCATTCGCGTGCAAAGTGTTAGTCACGTGAGTATGGCGGTGGCCATCACAGCGTGCAAAGTGTTAGTCAAGTGAGTATGGTAGGGTTGCCATACAGCGTGCAAGAAGTTGTACTCGGCGAGGTTGGGCCAAGTAGAGTTGTGTTGGATCACAGATTCCTTCTAGGGAATAGGAATCGTATTGAGAACTCCTTAATGGGTTGGTGCTTTAAATAGGTGGGGGTCTCTGTTGAAAGGTACCAAGTAGAGCTGGCGCATCAAGCCTTGAGCTTGGTTTTAGGGTTTGTACTCTTTTGATGAGAGTATTTTAGACAAGAAATAAAGATCAATTCTTCCAAGATTTTTGCGTGCTCTGAGTAACCACGTCGCTCACGGTATTTTCTGTTTTGGTTCTTGTTTGCATGCTTGTTCTAATTCTAGATTGGTTTTTGATCGTTGAGTTTCATCTTGATTTGATCCATCAAAAACCGTTCTAGGGTATTGATTTAGAGTTTCTCAAAGTCTAGTTGATTAATCTTTTGAAGATCTTGTTTAAACTTGAAGTTTTGATTAGATTGATTCTCGTCAAGTTCTGGATCAGCAAGCTTGCGAAGCTCATAACTTTGATCTGTAAGTCGATCGAGCTGATTCTTTTTGAGTTCGATTCGTATTGGAATCTAGTTTCTTGTGTCCAAATTTTAGATCAATCTAACGGTTGGATATCCAGGAATTCACGTTTTACCGAACCTCTGTCATTCTGTTTTTGTCGAAAACGAGGCAATTATTTAGTTACTGTTTTGGGGTGAACTTTTAGTAGATCAAGAATTTGGTTTTAGCTTCCGCACAATCATTCACCCCCTCTGATTGCTATATTCGTATACTTGATCCTACAGGAGCAAACTACAAGCTCATGGAAGGCCATACACGGAAACCATATCCAGCAGTGGCGCACACACCAAAGGTAGACCAAGGGCCAGATTGCAAGGTGACATGGGCGGTGGTGATGCGGTGGGCGGTTTGCGAAAGTGTAAAATATGTAGACAACCGGACATGACCGTAGGAGGTGCCCCAATGCACCTAATGCGTAGTCATATGCCTTTGATTATGTGTGAAATGTTCCATGCTGCTTTGTTACGTCGCCTTTGAACCTGTATTGGTAATTTTGAGCTATCGAAATGTACTTGTATTTGTCGGCATTGCACGTATGATGCTTCAAGCTTGTGTAAATGTACTTTCTTGTCATGTATCATTCGTTTCAACAGCGCGTGATGGCGGCCAATGCAGTTCTAGAGCTTCTCCGTAAGTCAGTAGATGCCCCACATCGTGCGAGGGCCATTTCTGCTGGAGCTATGGTAAGATGCATTACTATATTACCTGCCATTAATTTGTCTGGATATAGCTAACCAATTTGTTATTAATCTTTCAGTTGCCCCCTCTCTTTTGTCGGTCGTTGCACAAGTTAAAGAAGTTGGACTATCGGTTCCACTATCGACTAGGTCGTGCAGGTCTACTACCATTTGCACTTCTCATGGATGGGGCTCAGCTCTGGGGAGGGTAGACCACACCCATGTCTGCCATTGATCGTGCGCTTCTTCCTGGTCGTGTGGACCGATGGCGACCGGAGACACACACATTTCACCTACCGTTCGGTGAGATGTCCATTACGTTGAGGGATGTGGCCATGCTAACTGGCCTGCCCATCAGGGGACAGTCGTTGGTTCTTCGTCGCCCCAGCAGGTAGCACTGGCAGCACTACATAATGGGAAGGTATTACAACCACTCGTTTTTTTATGTTCGTAGTGTGCCCGTTATTATCAACTCTCTGAATCCGGAGTTCATGCAGGTTTGGTGTCCCTTACGAACAGAAGGAAAATGGGGTGTCCATGACTTGGCTGCAGACATTGCAGGAGTACAATACCTGCCCACCTGATGCCGATGAAGATCTGATTGCTCGCCACTCGAGGTCTACTGTACTACTTCTTTGGGTGGTGTGATGTCCACGTCCACCGCAGGAGACCTAATATTCCCGCACATTATGTGGATTGGTCGTCAGTTGGTCGGTGACCCTGATGACATCCCGGCCTACATCTAGGGATCTGCAGTCCTGGCGGATACGTACCGTGGATTGTGCCATGCATGCCATCGCCCGGACTTACAGGGCACTATTACGGATGCACGCAACTCCTTGAGATGTGGAGTTGGGAGTACCTTCGATCTCGGCCAGAGATCCGTGCGAGCTAATACCTTGTTGCCATCAACCGCCATGCAGATCCCAATCGTCCTACAATGAGGTACTGATTGGATGCACGCCGCGACTTCGATGGTAGCGAAGGGTGACCACTCGAGCTACACACGTGTTGTGCCGATCTAGACACGCTAAGCTGCAGCACACGTGAAACGAGGATCCATGGTCACCGCAAAGAGCCGTAGAGCTTGCGACGGGCGCCCAAATATCTACCTGGTGCACGGTGGACTACCCCTGTGGATGACCACATGCTTCCTACTCTACATGAGCAGCGGTTGAGTTGTACTGCTTGACGGATCGAGGCGATTCGGTTTCCGGCGAATAGTCCCGTTCCACCCTTTGCGGGGCGGGAGATCTCACGGGTATGCATTTACTTATTTTCAATGTTTGCCCTCTCTATGCAAATTTGAGAATCTAACATCCTTGCATTTGTAGGAGAAGCCTTGAAGCCTTGTGCCACGCAGCGTCTTTGGACCAAAGTCCATGGCACCCACATTACGCGGTGGAACGAGAATGCATTTCAGGAGGTTGTCTTTCCCTCTAGGCCATACGACCCCTAGGAATATGACGACTACCTGACATGGTACCGTTCATGCACACGCGCCACATTGCTTAGCAATGAGGTCGACGAAAGAGCAATGCCCTATCATGAGCACCGATCTCGACAAGTCCACATTTTGGTACTTACAATATCGTAGTAATGTCCTCCGCAAATTTCTTCACCCAAGTCCTAATCTGCGGCAATGCTATGCGAGACCACGGAGCGGATCCGGTATATCTGAAGCGGACCGAATTGCGGGGCAAACTGAAGCCACCTCTGGCTCCTCATCAGCAACAAATCAGTTGAGAAGGTACCTCGCGTCCAAGGGTGCACGATTCATGTCCGCTATCCGTGGCCTTGGAGGATGGTCACGGACACACGGTCGCAGCTACGGCTCATCTCCCATGGAACCTACCGCTAGCTCACAGCCGAGGCGATCCTGCATCGTCCGTCCGTCAAGTCCTGAGGTGGCCAATGTCGCTCGACGTGCATCCATGTCCCATTGTAACACCCCAATTTTTTCTTTTCATAAATTCAAATGTTATTTTGCACTTTTGAGAATTTTTGGAATTTTCTGGAATTGATTTGGATTGATTTGGATTTAATTTGAATTTATTCCCTTTGAAATAATTAAAGAATTAAAAGTTTCAAATACATTTTTTTTGAAAATATTTTATTTGAGTTCCAAATGCCCTAAAATATTTTCTACAAATTTTCTGGAATTTTTTCGAGTATTTTGCTATTTTTTCGAATTAAAATGAATTTCTACGAATTAAATAAATTATTTAATCACTGGAAAACACTAACGGGTTAGTACTATTCATCCGAGCGAGAGCGAACCGAACGGACTAAGTCGACTCGAGTCGAGCAAGGCCGGCCAAGTCACCGAGCCCGAACCCTCGCGACCGTTGGATCTCGATCCAACGACCGTTAGCGCGCCACGGCACCCGATCGGATGCCATTCCGATCCGTCCGCGCCGTGCGATCACAGTCGTTGATCGTGCCACGTGGACGGCTCTGCGTCATCGTCTCTGCCCGAATCCGACTCGGACTGCGCCGCCGCGGGGGCTCCGAGTCCGTTAGGGTTTCGCGGATTTCACGCACGCCGAGGCGGTATTTAAGACCTTGACCCCGGCGTCGTGTTCTCCGTTTGCTTGCGCACCTAGTTTGCTCTTATACCACTTGATGTAACATTGGGTGTCCCGATCTTTCGATGAGAATGATAACCTTCGATTTGGGTGGAGACGACTTTGACGATCCGACTACAACGTACGACGACGATGCGCCTTAGCAATCGCTAAACCAACTCCAGAGGGTTATGGACCTTGTTGTGGGCACGATCAACCTGATCACGAAGATCAATTCCTGCAAGCAATCGAACAACAAGCAAGAACAAGGGAAAAGCAATCTAAAATTGCAAATATAGATGAAGTATAGAAAAAGTTGGGGTTCCGATACAAGGAGCTTGTTAGGCAGCCGTTGAGCACGTCTAAAAGACTCAAACAGTAGCAAAAGGCTAAACTATCAAATAACCAAAACTCAAGTTATTTTGGGGGACTCCCTAGCTATATATAGGAGAAATAGGAGGCCAAAACCTTGCTAGGGGCGTCCAAAGCACAACCATGGCCGAGTAGGACTCCTATTCCTAATTTGACTCGGATTTTGAAAGATGACCAAACTTGTTTTGCAGATTGCCGTTGACTCGTAAGGAACTTGGACATGAGGCCAGATCTGTTGGAAAGAGGATGATGAAAACTTTCAAAACAGTACTCATAGACCCCAAACACCCTTGTGGATCAAAAGTTATGGTCGTTTTAAGTTGGTGCTGTCCCGGAGGCCGAATCCGACTTGAACTTGTCCACCGGAAGAATTGGCTTCATGCTTGACGTTTGGGAGTCCTTCTCCTTAGTTCCTAAGGATAATAAAATCATCACAAGGATTAAATAGCATTCCATTCATTAAATTATTTGTATGCAACCCGAGAGCATATTCACTGGTAATTGAATTGGCGTCTTGTGAGCTCAAGTAATTGGCCCTTGTATTAGATTATTGGTTTTAATTGGGTTTGTAGGCATGGCCATATCCTTGGTAGTGATGTCCTCATCACTCGTCGTGGGCCACTTGATGAATGACATCAATGGTTGCCCGAGAGTGGTGATATCTTTGTTCGGGGGAACTCTAGCGCATTGTGACACTACGGAATGTCGTGACTTTATAAAATGTGAAATTTGAGAGTAAACCTTTACGGTATGAGGTTAATTCATGTTTTGGGCCTTCCGGGAGGGAAAATGGGCCATCCGGGGGATGTTTTGGGCTTGGGGGAGCCTCGTGGGCTTGGGTGAACCTCTTGGGTTGGAGGTGGAAGGCCTAACGCCCAAGTGGGGGCAGGTTTAGGGAAGCACCATGCTGCCCATGCCCCCTAGCCCCCCCATGCGCCTCCCTCCCCTTTCTCTCCTCCTAGCCGCCGCCCCTCCCACCACCTTGCCGTGCGCCCCCTCTCCTCCTACCCCTTGTGCCACCACCCCTCCCCTCTCTTGTCCACCTCTAGTCGGCCCTAGGCGAGCTCCACCCCAACCCCTTGCTGCCACGCTCTTCCACGCCGTTGCCTTCGCCATTGGGGAGCTCCACGATGAGAGGATCTAGCGGGATTGGTGCGTGGAGGAAGATCGGGCGATCGGGAGGCGTGTTCGTCAGTTCTTAGTTAAATCGGGCTAAGGTATGGGGATGGGAAACCTTTGGGGTGGATTAGGTGATGTGTTAATGGAGGATTTCATGCTATTAGATCAAAAGGTTGTGCGCACGGTTTGAGTGTGTGGTATCTATGTGCAAGTGGTGTGACCCCCGGGAGTGCCCTCATCCTCTCGCCAATCCGTCGCCCGCGGTTAAGGCAAGTGTATTGGAATGGGTAGCGTGTTGTATGTTGCTAGTCTTGAATAGATGCAAATTATTTTCATGATATGCTATCTTGCCATGATTAGTGTTTGCCCATGATATGAAGAATGCCTTATTATGATGCTATGCAATGATTAGTTGAGTTATGTGCAAGTTGTTTATGTTTATGGCATAATTAGATACATGGCATGAGAACTAGCCAGGTCGGTGAGAAAGTCATAACTAGTCCGGTAAGGTCGGTGAGAAAGTTATGACTAATCCGGAGCGCCATTGAGTAAGACCTACCTCGTGATTCCATCCACCGTTGTGAATGGAAGCCAAGAGTAGGAACCCTCCATCTACGGGATGGAAGGGGAAAGAGGGTGCACGCCGACGGGTGTCCACTCGGCAATACCGGTATGTGCTTCAAAGAGACATGTGCATCGCATCGCATTGCATTGCATTGCATGAATGAAGATGATTATGAAATGTTAATGGAGATGATTATGAGATGTTTATGAAGTTGTACTATAAGATGCTTATGACAATGTGTTATGATATGTAATAATGATGCTATTGATTAATGTTGATGCTCTAATCCATTGCAGTACACTTTGCTGAGTGATGAACTAACGCTTGTTGTTTGATGTTTTTTTTAGGTACCTTGAGTTCGGCATGTGGGAAAGGGAGCTAGATGCACATCCACACATAACTTCATTTAAATAAACACCACCAAACGTTTCCCTCAATTATGTTGGTCGTTAGGCTCAATGTTATAATGGTTAATTGCCTCGTCGATGCCCATGATTCAATGTTTATTAATAATTGATTTATGTGTTGGGTAAAGTATGTGATGGACTTGAATGGTTGATGAAATCCTTAGCTATCATGTTAGAATTGTTCTCTATTATGCTATCTTGCCATGTTATGATTATTGATGCTGAAATCTATGGAAAAACAAAGTATATGCTGCCGAAATTTTGTTTCAAGCATTTACACCCTTGCTGTAATTTATTCTTAATTGTGGTATTTAGATCCTATCCTTGCTATGTTGGTGACATCCAGGGCATACTAGATGCCGAGGTGTTCTGATTGGTATCAAAGCGGGCTTTAGGTCCGTGGAATGTGAATGTAGTAATTTACTTTAGAGTAAACTAAAATATTGACTTGGAAAAGTAGAAACATGGCATAGGTTTACTTGTTAAAATTTGCCCTTAGGGCAATAACCTTAAAATCTGAAATAGTTTGGTTAACTAATTAAAAACTTGACACACTCTGATGCACAGTAGGAAGGATATGGGTATCGTTGCTATCCGCTTAAATACTGTATTTAAGCTTTGATGTTAGATGCTGCATTTTGATGATGTATGATGTTACATTTATGAAAAAATTGATTGAGATGCTATATGTTTGATAAAGTGAGGTTGTGGTGCCACTACTACAGATTCGTACATCACAATCGGTTCTTTTTGGTCATCACAGTCGGTTTTCGTGGCGATAGAAAGTCCAACGACAGTGATAAGGTCGATATATCACAGTCGGTTTTAACCAACACTAATAATATCTTATCAGCTGTCGGTTCTTTTTGGAAGTATTGTGATATTAATATTATCTGTCGGTTCTCTCTTAGAACCGATTGAGATAAATATAATATCTGTCGGTTCTTTTTAGAACCGATTCAATTGATTACAGTACCACAATCGGTTTTTTATTGGAACCGATTGGGATAAGTACATTACCACAATCGGTTCTTTATTCGAACTGATTGTGATACTGTAAATATCCCAATCGGTTCCAGAAAGAACCGATTGTGATACTGTAATTATCCCAATCGGTTCCAGCAAGAACCGATTGTGATGATGTTACTGTCCATCGTCCGAAAATAGCCTCGCATTCACAATATGACACATTCATCACAATCCACAATATCACAGAACATATACATCACAATCTACACACATTACATTCACATTAATATTGTTTTCAATCTATAACAGATCACATTCACATAAATTTTGTTTACACTTTATGGACTAGTATTTGCTTGACTAGTCTCTAAATCTACCATCCTCCGTTATAACTTCAGTCCAGTACCACTGGCATAAATGGTCTCGTAATTTCTTGAGATCAGTGTTGGTAAGGCTATTCCGAAGGATATCAAGGTCCTGCAAAATAGATAGTAGTGTACTAATATATTTAAGTCTTAAATTTTGATTGTAAAAGGCTGATAGTATTATGCTTGTAAACAAATATCACATTGACAGTAGTACAAATAATCAGCTCTATACCTTAGGGAAATGATCTGCGCGACCAACCAAAATGAGGATGTGCTGCATCACGTAAAAGCCACACAGATCATCGCACCCTTGTTGATGACACTGTGAACAAAGAGATTTAAATTAGGAGACGAATTAAAAATAGGTGTCAGAAAAAAATCCTATGATAGACACTTGTACCTTGAAGCGCTTCCACTCCAGTTTGGTGCCTTGTTTATCATTATGTCGGCCATGTTCAGCAACGTAAGACAAGAAAGCCCTATACATTGGAGAGATGCCATTGAGGTAAAAAATATCTAACGTAGTTCAATATGTAAAGTGTTCGGTTAGAGGAATGTACTTACTTCTGCAAAACAGGCTCGATCGCATAGTCCATCGGTCTATTTTCGAGTGAGTTCAACGTGTAGACCTTGTTTTGACTCGGAACAACCACAAGTAGAACCCAAAGGTTGCTTATTAAACGGTACACAGTGCAAGAGAATAAGTTCATATACGGTTGAAGTGTGTACATGTAATTGAATTGTATAGTAGTACATACTCCTGGTGGTACGGGAAGAGAATGAAGTCCTTTTTCGCCTCGTCATGCAATGACTGCTTGATATATCCTTCAAGGAACTCCGATTGATACCTCGCCATGGTCGCAGACACCATCTCGGGATCGACAAACCCGACAGGGTGTTGACCCGTCACGGCTCGCTGCCTCATGATCCTGCAATTCATGTCAATTGTTAAAAAATATAATACAAAATTAGTAAAGAGTCATATGAATGAGTATGGTGCGATACTCACAGCGTCCATGATCGTATGGTAGAAATATCGACGGCTTTCAAGCTGTACATAAAAGTACAGATCCTCAAAACCGACTAGGAAGGTCCCATCCTCTTTGCGGTGGAATTGTCCCCCTCGATACTTCACTACGAAATCATGGCGAGGCTCGGCTTGATGTGACTTATCGATGTACCATCCATGTAGGTGGCGAGCGAACAAGCCTAAAGTATTCAATTCATGGCTTGCGAGAAAGGGCTTTCCATGTATGTACCGCTTGAGATCATCAGGGTGCTCTGTGTCCTCTAACAACTTTGCCTTCTTCACGGAGGGACTCTCTGAACTCTGCTTTGTATCTTTTGTCAGCGTGGTCGAAGTCCTTTTGCGCACCACCTATGCACCAGCATTTGTAGCTGCAGGAGGTGCAGCTATGAGCCTAGAGTGCAGGTTGTGTAGAAGGCGGGGAGCATGTGCATCAAGAGCGAGTGTAGCTTGATAGTAGTAGGAGCGAGTGCGAGATGTAGCGATAGTAGCGAGGAAGCGAGGAGCGAGGAAGCAGCGATAGTAGGGCGGGGAAGCGATGCGAGGCGAGTGCAGCAGCTTGAGTAGCGAGAGTGCGCGGCCGATAGCAGCGAGGAAGCGAGTGCGATAGCTTGGCGGCGATAGTAGTAAAGCGATATGATAGTAGCGATAGCGATAGTAGTAGCAGCGATAGTAGTAGCGATAGCTTGATGGCGAGGAGGTGCTTGCACTATGACACCCGTCGCGGGCCACTTGATGAACGACAACCGTGCTTGCCCGAGAGTGGTGATATCTTCGTTCGGGGGGAACTCCAGGGCATGAGACAGGTAAACATCGTGGACATAGTCCACCTGCACCCTCATGTAGCCCTTCCCCAAAGGTATACCATGCACCGTGTCATCCTCCTTGCTTGGAAATGCAACCCCGTGCACAGCCTCAATGTGTATTCCATCGTCGATCAGGACTAGCTGGCACTTAGCAGGACTCTACAAGAAGTGATCAGCATCTTCATCATAATCTTTGTTAAGCTTACTCATGTACCTTTTGGTCCGAAATAGTTATTACCTTGAGGTGTGGAATGCATAGTTCCTTATTGGAAGCGCAGCTACTAGGGCGTAGCAGAGGCGATGGTTCAGGACTCTCGTGCAGGAGAACATCGCCATCATCTCAGCCTTTAACTCCTCCTTTAACTCCTCCTTCAACTCCTCCTTCATCTGCGCCCTAATCCGCGCCTCACGTGCTTCCCATGATCTTGCCCAGGCACTAGAAGCGCTCTCCTCTACAAAGAAGAACCTCTGCGTATGCCCCGCACCTGCGGCAAGCACCCGACCCTTATGATCGGGCTTCCTGATTGCCGAACACAGGATGTCCCTTGACCCTTGGCTTTGAAAGGCTCCTTGCCCTTTCTGCTGGCTTACATCCTCCTGCAGGTCGCAAATATAAATTATTGCTAAAATACAATGGGAAGGGTCAGATGCAACGTACTATGTTAGATATCCTACAATGGTCATGACGATCTGTGCGGTTGCGGGGTTTGGAACGACAATCTGACCGTCGGAGGTTTTCATCGTCCTCGCTAACACCCAGTCGCGTGCCCGCTCCTCGCATATGTGGGAGTAAGGCATCGTTGTCCCAGAGGTGCACACTCCTCGGCTAGTCGCGCCCACTCTGTCTTCTTCCCTACATACCCACCGGAACCGATGTGGTGCGCGTGTGTGTTACGCCTCTGTATACCGATATTCTTCTCTCTCAGCTCCTCCGCCTCGGGCGTATTCCTCATCCTTGCAAACTCCTCCCAAACCTCAGGAGTAACAAATGGAAACCTTTGGAAGGGAGTACGGTTTTTCAACAAGAACTCGGCATGCATGGTAACCCTGAAATGCCTCAAAGCCACACTCATTCTCTTCAAGGCGTACAGTCTCGCATTGATTTCATCTTCCTATGGTATAATCCATTTCCCCTTAATTTCGTCCCATAGTCGGTTCTTCTGTTCGTCGCTTACTTCCTTCCTCCAGTCCTTAATTGTGATCGGCACTCTCTCCCTCACCAATTGGCCGAGAAAAGAGGAGTAGCGCCCCTTAAACTTGCTAGGACCCGTGCAAACCCCCATGGCATTGAAGTGGAGCACTTGCGGCGTTCTCCCTGTGGCTCCTTTATTCGGTCCTCGGCCCTTTGTAACACCCCATAAATCTAAACTGTTGTACAAGAACATATCGACAGCATTTCCCCTAAAACAGGATAGTACGGAAGCAATTCGAATAGGAATAATATCACGACATCAAAACTAGAGACAACGAGTCTAATTCAACCAGGTATTAACCATAAATAAAACCCATCTATAAAGGGACAACCATAAACTAGAACAAGTTTAAAGGGAACAACAATAGGTCTAAATGAAATAAAATTGCATCCAACTAATGAATTATTTAAAACACTAGATCATGTGAGTCGTGATGACAACAGAAAATTTATTGTGTTGCTAGCCCACCCTTCATGCTTACGACTCACGTGCGCTACACGAAAACATCAAAACAGCAAGTAGTGAGATTGGGTAATCTCAGCAAGCGGAACAACTAATACAAATAAAACATCCACCATATATCTATCATTCCACATTCCTCATATACAATACCACATCAAAGAGTCCACATTCCTCATGTACAATACCACATCAAAGAGTCCACACCACTTGATAAAATGCATATGATTGATGCACATGCTTATGCCATGTTCCTCCTCACCGTGCCCTTTCGGGGAACACACGGTGTTGTACTCTCTTGATCGCGCACGCTGGCGTCGACAAACTTCCAATGCATGATTATGCAGTTAATGCTTCATTCATGAATTCATTCATAACCTCTCCCACTGAGTCCATACGTTTTCATATCATCATATAGCATGGATAGAAAACAAATATCATAGAGATGAAATGTTTAGACAATTCATCCGGTAAACAACATCATTCTTCACCTTACTCTTGATTCATAGCTAAACCACAACATCACAATACCAGTCAAGATATTGCAATCCTCAAAGCAAGTGATTAAACCATGTATGATTGCTGTAATTGGAGTTTATAGTGAAGGCGAATCAAACAACAATGTATCGATTAACAATACAACTGCTTCCACTTGCCTTTACCGGCGTGGGCGAAGAACCTGAATTACGCCCAGCAGTGGCACCACCTGAACAAACATTATTTCAGTACATAGCGACATCACAATTCATCACACAATTCAAACACACGCTTCCTACTCCCCGATCCCATTTAAACGCCAAAAACCCCGATCTGTCCGGATCGAACAGCAGCACCCTCTCTTCCCAATTTCGTATCTTTTTATCTACTGTTCATAAAAATACAGAAAAATTACAGTAGCTAGATATTGACGAGATCTACAACTTTCATGAAGGTCAAAAATTTCAATTCTGCTGTTAAATATGCCTAAACAACCGTCCAACACAGTGGATGAAATCTGTTTCCAGATTCTGTTCGTCATTTTCTAACAGCGATAACTCTCAGACCGACGCCCCAAAAATTCTGAAAAAAATACAGAAGCTAGCTCTCGACGTTGTCTACAACTTTCTAGTTATAGGTTTTTGCAGGAAAAATCATCTATGCCACTTAAACCGCGAAACAATCCGCACTGCACAATCTCCCCTTCCAAAAACAGCACCACGTGAACATCTACCCTTCTCCCCCATCAAGATCCATCCAAACCACTCACCACCAGATCTAATACACTCCTAATCCCTAGGTAGAACAGGGGTAAAAGATTGGGAATTTTACCTTGAGTTCCCCCTTGCGAACCCACGAAGAACGCGGCGATCCCGTAACGGAAATCTGTTAGTCCTTCTCGCCTCCACGGATCCTCTTCTCGTTTTCTCCGTTGCGTTTCGCGGTGGATCGGGAGCCACCACGCCGGGGAGGAAGAGGAGGAGTGCGGCTGCTAGGGGAGGAAGGAGGCGCCTTAGGGTTTGGGGGGGGGGGGCGCCACTTACTGGGGTCGGTGGGCCGGCCCACCAAGGCATGGGGAGGAGAGGGGGAAAAAGGAATTCCCGGCCCAGGCCCAGGTTGCCTCAGCCCAGCGGAAACTAGCCCAAAACTCCAATTTTTAATATTAAATTGCTGCATAATCTTCAATTATTTCATTCCCCGACAAAACCCTCTTTCTTTCCGGAACAACCAAGAAAGAAAACCCTATGATCGCTCTCAAATTCTAGGGCATCACACCCTTTCTGACCTTCCTCGATGGGGTAGGAGGACCTTCTTCTCTCTCTGGCGTTGAGCCGGTGCTCTCTCTTTGCGACATTTCGAACTAAGTACGTATATGTCAAACCTATACTTCATGAAAGAAAGCAATTCAAATTTCTGACATGATTATATTTCACATAAGAGAAAGCAATTCAAATGTCTATCTGTAGGCCAACTAAGTACGTATGTACCAAGGATGACTCCTGATCTCTAATTAGGTTAGGTCCTAATCCCATTCGAGGATATGTGGTTCGGGCAAGTTCCTAAGCTGTTGTACAACTGTAGAGAAAATTTCGGCAGCATCTCCCCGCTGTTCTCCAAATACACGTCTCGACAACAGGTCAAGAGGGTGTGTATTCGGAGAACACCAGGGAGATGCTGCCGAAACTTTCTCCAAAGTTTGTACAATAGCTTAAGAACTTGCCCGAGCCACATATCCTCGAACTGTCCAAAAAACGTGGACAATTCGAGACTGCTTATTTATAAATATGCCATTTTAACATACTTATAAACAAGCACCCTCGAACGGGAGATGCATAGGTTACTCAACTAAACTCGATAATAAAATGCGATAATATAGCAGATGTTACAAGTTTCAAATTGCAATGAGAATATAATCTGCACATATTACTATAGAAGGGTTGCTAAATTAATTAGCCGAGATGGATTGGTGTCAGATTGCTATAGAAGGGTTGCTAAATTAATTAGCCGTCCAACTTCTAGATAGCCAATATATCACAGGCTATTACATCTGAAAATTTCAGGATTACAACCCTAGAACAGCACTGCTCTAGCACAGAAGGAATAAGTACAGCATAGCATAGAAGGAATATAGCACTGCTCTAACCCTACCACAATGCATTAAGAGCAAGTGCCACCAAATTGTCAGCTAAGAGCAGAAAGGAATAAGCACAGCACTGCTCTAACCCTAGAACAATGCATTAAGAGCAAGTGCCACCAAATTGTCAGCTAAGAGCAGTACTTATCTAGGTCTAGCAAGTTCCTTTAATGATCAGATTAATCAAGCCTCAATTTTAAGCAATCATCATCGAGCTATTTACAACCAATTACAGCCCACAGTCTGATATCGTTCTTACAGTGCGCCGAACCGAGTCGGCAATGGGGAAGGACCCCGAGGGGGCCGCCGATGGGGGAGGAGCCGGCCAGAGGGGCGGCCGGTGGGGTGGCGGGGAGGAGCCGATGGGGGTGGCGGGGGAGGAGCCGGTGGGGGAGGCGGCAGGGGAGGAGCCGTAGGGGAGGAGCCAGGGGAGGAGCCAAAGGGGCGCCCACGGGGTACCTGCCGATGGGGGAGGTGGTCGAGCTAGGGTGTGGAAATGAGCGGGATGAAACGAAATCAGTGCGCGCTGAAATGAACTGAGTGTAGTGCGCGCCGAAATGTATATGGCCGCCATGTGGGGTTTTATCACGGTCGGTTAACCAAAGAGACCGATCGCAATATTTACTATCTGTGTCGGTTCTTTAAAAAAACCGATCGCAATATGTACACTAACTGTATCGGTTCTCTAAAACAACCGATCGTAATATGTACACTATCTGTGTCGGTTCTCTAAATAAACCGATCGCATTATATACACTATCTGTGTCGGTTCTCTAAAAAAACCGACCGCAATATATACTATCTGTGTCGGTTTCCTAAAATAACCGATTGTGATGACTATGATCCAATTTCTAATTTTTTTTTAAAACATAGTCTTCATTCAAAAGAGTCGAAAAGTCAAATCTTTTTCAAATTTGCTATACTATAAGATCCATTTGACATATATATTCTACAAAATGTTACATTATACAGGGAATTCTTACAACATAATTTATTTACAATACAACCCTTCTTGATGATCTACACGCATGTAATGTGTTCCATGTGTGCCGTCGTCACCGCTAAGACATGCCCCATCTGCAAACGGAGGTGTTTCATCAAATTAGTTGTACTCCTCTTCATCTAGGACATTTCCAACTCCAACAATCCTCCTCTTGCCATGAAGTACAACGTGCAACCTCGGATTGGCCGGATCACGCACGTAGAAAACTTGAGTTGCTAGCTTAGCGAGGATGAATTGTTCATCTCTGTAGGCCAGTCTATTCAGATCAACAAGAGTAAAACCTGTCTTGTCGACCTGTAACACCCTACAAATCTAAACTGTCGTACAAGAAAATTTCGACAGCATCTCTCATAAAATTAGTACAACCCTGAAGCGACAACAAGATTCATAATACCCATTATAAACAGTAATAACATAAAAGCATCAATACTAGAGATAACAAGTCTAAATCAACCAGAAAACAAACATAAACGTAAAACAGCTCCAAAGATGACATCAACAGGTCTATGATTAATAAAATTTCAGCAAGCTAATGAATTATTAAATGCACTAGTCCATGTGATTCGTGATGACCCGGAGGAGTTGATTGTGCTACTAAGCCCACCCTTCAAGCTTACGACTCGCGAGAACTACACGAAAACAACAAAATAACAAGGGGTGAGATTGGGTAATCTCAGCAAGCGGAACAACTTCTAACGAATAACACAGCCACAGTAAAACTAGCATACCAAATTCCTCATGTACAATACCACATTATAGAGTCCACACAACCTCAGTAAAATGCATATGATTGTGCACATGCTTATGCCATGATCCTCCTCACCGTGCCCTTTCTCGGGAACACACGGTGTTGTACTGACTCTTGATCGCGCCTGTTGGCGTCGACAAACTTCCAATGCATGATTATGCAGTTAATGCTTCATGCATAAATACATTCATAACTTTCCACTCTGAATTCACATGCTTGCATACCATCAAATAACATGGATAGAATCACGAACATCATTGAGATAGAATATCTCCACAATTCATCTTGCAAACAACATCTTTCTTCATTCTTACTCATGATTCAAAAGCCAAACAACCACATCACAATGCAGGATAGGATATTGTAATCTCATAAACAAGTAGTTAAACCATGTAGGTGTGCTGCAATTAAGGTTTATATTGAAGACGAAACAAATAGCGAGTTATAGTTTAGCAAGACCGCTACTTCCACTTGCCTTTACCAACGTGGATGACGAACCTAGTTGCGTCCAGAAGGGGCACCACCTGTACAAGTATTATTTCAGTACATAGCGACATCACAAATGATCACACAACTCGAACACACGCTTCCTAATCCCCGTTCCCTTCTTAAGCGCCAAAACCCCAATCTGTCCGGGTCAAACAGCAGCACCCTCTCTTCACAATTTCGTATCTTTTTTTATACAGATCATAAAAATACAAAAAAATTATAGTAGCTAGATATTGACGAGATATACAACTTTAATGAAGATCACAAATTTCAATTCTACCGTTAAATATGCCTAAACAAACGTCCAACACAGTGGACAAAATCTGTTTCCAGATTCTGTCCGTCATCTTGCAACAGCGATAACTCTCAGACCCACGCCCCAAAAATTCTGAAAACATTACAGAAGCTAGATATCGACGTTATCTACAACTTTCTAGTTATATGTTTTTGCAGGAAAAATCGTCTATGCCACGTAAAATGCGAAACAATCTGCGCTGCACAATCTCCCTTCCAAAAACAGCACCACGTGAACATCTACCCTTCTCCCCCATCAAGATCCATCTAAATCACTCACCACCAGATCTAATACACTCCTAATCCCTAGGTATAACAGGGGTAAAAGATTGGGAATTTTACCTTGAGTTCTCCCTTGAGAACCCACGAAAAACGCGCGACGATTCCCGAAACGGAAATCTGCTCGTCCTCCACGCGTCCACGGATCCTCTTCTCGCTTGCTCCTTCGCGTTTCGCGGTGGATCTTGAGCCACCACGCAAGGGGAGGAAGAGGAGGGGTGGTGTGGCTGCTAGGGGAGGAAGGGGGGCACCCTAGGGCTTTTGGGGGGGTGACACCCCTTTTATATCGTGGGCCGGCCCACTAGGGGAAAAGAGAGAGAGGTGGGGAGGGGATTCGCGTTTCGCGGTGGATCTTGAGCCACCACGCAAGGGGAGGAAGAGGAGGGGTGGTGTGGCTGCTAGGGGAGGAAGGGGGGCACCCTAGGGCTTTTGGGGGGGTGACACCCCTTTTATATCGTGGGCGGCCCACTAGGGGAAAAAGAGAGAGGTGGGGAGGATTAGCAGCCAGGCCCAGGTTTTCCTCGGCCCCTTTGTTTCCTAGCCCGACAACTCCAAATTTAATATTAATACGCCGGATAAACTTCAATTATTTCATCCCCGACAAATCCTTCATTCCTCTCCCGAAACAAAACCAGGAAAAGGAACCCTAGAATCGCTCACGGCGCTCTAAGGCATCACATTCTCCCCTCCTTAAAAGGATTCATCCCGAATCTACTCCTCTTTGCTACTGGAACCTTAAAAAAAAGGAAGGCAAAATGGTAATCAACACTTTACCTTCAAAGATCCTCAAAGAGTGTAGGATACTTATTCCGCATCTGGTCCTCAAGTTCCCAAGTTGCATCCCGCTCATACTAATTGGTCCACAAATCTTTCATTGGACACTAACACGAACTATTCCCCTATTAAATAAAGGACACCTATTAGGTGAATCTGGTATCGATCTGGAATCTCAACTCCCACTTCTCTCTTCAACCCGATCGCGAAACTCCGCATTCCAATCTCAACTCCTCTACCACAGTTCGTCGCATTCCGGACGACGCGAACCATGTGAGACACAACGCTCTAGGTAAGTCTCTAAATCAACCCAAACACAAACTCCTATCTCCTACAAGTGATTGATCTTTTACAAAAGAACCAATATCCACCCTTACCAGCAGCGGTGATAGCCTACTTTACAACCAGGGTCCGTAAATCCTTGAGAAACAATAACAACCGAACACAATCACTACGGTTGACACAAACTCGCTCGAACCCAGTGACAAAAAGTTCCAAAAAATTAATGTAATTACCTGCAACTTCCAAGTTGTCCACTACTAAATTAAGCAACCCCACCGAGGAACACATCAATGAAAACAATTCTCCAAAAAAGGTTTGAATTGAGTCATACACAACCTTCCTTTACTCTTCACTTTTAAACTACTTACGATCAGCAACCCACACTAGTTTTCCCTTGTAAGAAGGTTTCGCTTTCACATTCTTCCACCCAAGGACCAGGGCAAGGAGTACAATCCTTGAATAAACTCAACCATAACATAAACATTTATTTTCTTACCCCCAAGCTTGAACGTAAAAAGAAATCTTAATTCTCACTAACACAACGAACGACAATCACCACCTTTAAACCAAAGGGCTGAAATTCACATACACGGGAACTCAACTCGGAAGAGGAACTCCATAGAACCAAAACCACCAAAAAAATTTTCTTCGGGGAGAAGCTCTGTTCAAAAGAGAAACACCACAAAAGTCTTCTCGCAAATGCATTTCACTTTTACCAAAACAAATCATCTCACTTTTATCCAAGGCCGAGCCATTCAGAAAAAAGAAACCGGTCAAGGAATTAAATGCTTCCACACAACCACCATCTCTTTTTCCTTAAAAAGGAACCAAACTCACTTCCCAACAGAAAAAATTGTTTCAACCACGAATATCCTTCATGTCACAACCAGAAGAATCGTCTCTTAAACAAAAACTGTCAAACACCTCAAACCACAACACAACTCTAGCCCAAAATAGAAATACAAATATTTCCAGATCATGAAGTTCCAAATCTTACATTGGATTAGCTACTTCTTTTGATCAACAATGCAACCGATAACTCGACCTTGAAAACTACGGACACAGTCAAAGCATACATCCTTGAGCATAAATGTCGCATTCATAACTTAAGCTAGTTTTCTTATCAAAGATGAATGAATGACGATATTTAATAGAATAACATTCCAAAATCTCCACAAATTACTTCAAGGTTAATCATTCTTTTATCCTTGTTTTAAGCCTCAAAATTAACCCACATTTGGCAGAATCATTCTAAGTTTAGGGAAACTCTGAAACACAGCACAAAGAATACTTTGACCGAAAGTATTCAACTCAAATATCAAACAAACAAACCAATCCATATGAATTTTTAAACATAAGTTAAGCATAACTCCCGCCATCTATAACATTCCACTACCCTTACCATTTAGATTTCAATATTCCCTATTTACTCATTGAGAAGGCCCATCAGGATTTAACAACAACTACACAACAAATTCTTACTCTTATTACCTTTTCCACAATTATAAATAAAGTTCACAGTGCTTATCAAAAACACATCCAACCAACACTACCTCATCAAGATCCCCACGGAGCAGCCTAACCTATATCATCATATTCTAAATTTGAAAGCGGTGCTTCAACAAGTCTTTCGGCATGATGAACCTATAAATTCCATACCACATACAGCGTCAACATCTCGACAATGGAAATTTATTCACCTAAAAGATGACTCAACAAGTAAATATTATCTCAACAAGGCACCAATCATAAATAGAAGTTTAAAACATACATTTATTAAGGACAAAATCACGCGTCATGCTAACTATCCCTGGTTCACTCCATCACAACATGTTACAATTTCCACCATTTTAACAAAGGTTTTCAACAATTAATCTAATCAGTTACCACCACTACTAAGTCATCAATATCAATAATTGGCATAATTGTAAAACAACAACATTGCTTTTAGTTACCCTATCCATAGGCTATGACAAACTGTCACTACACAACATACTCCAACTATGTAAAATAGATTGAATAATTTAAGCCATCCAAAGCTCTTATAACAACAACGCTAAATTAAATTTAAATTTTTTTTTTAGCTACCCTATACACGAGTTATAGAAAAATTGCCACTCCAAGACATACTCCAGCCTTTTTTTTTAAAGTGAACTGAATAGGTGAAATCATCACAAAGCTCTTACGGCAATGGCAAAAACTTATGTCTTCCCAATTGATATCGATACTAGCATTATTGGAGCATAGCGCATACTTCGAATCTACTAATAGTTTGCAACGTCATAAATATCAACTCTAATAAATTTCCAAGTTAAAGTCACTAGCCAACACGATTAAATTAGAACATCTTTAAACAACCAGCATGGTTTCTTTAACAATATCGGTAGTCCACCATTACAATTAAATTGTTCTACCGACCTTATATTAAAATGTCTCTAAATAACCTACTAATTTTCTATTACCTTCACAGTAGTTTACATCATCGTAATGTTCTAACTACGCATCAAGATTTAAAGCTTTAAACATTGTCCATGGTCAAGGGCACATTAAAATAATGCAATAAATCCTAAGCATGCACATTAACACATTCAATCATTATCGCTATAGAGCAATCTACAATACTAGAAGTTTATTTAATCTCAAGCCAAAGATAACAATTACATTTTAATTGATTCAACTCACAAATTAACTTAGAAGTACATCATTCCATAAACCACATTGTTACATACTACGTAACACAGACATAAAATTTCTAAACACCATCATGGGTCACCTACCCTTGACAAACAGGAGGCAATCCCAAACATTAAAAAAAACAAACACAGTTCTAGATCAAGAACAAACACCGATAAAAATTTCTTCTTTTCAGGCAAGGAAGAAAAGCAAAATCCAAACATAAATGCAAGAGAGCTCGACCCTCAAATGTCCAATCATAGTAGCCAAAACTCTTCAAGAAATCCAAAACCTACACTTTCCACAAAGGAAGACGGATGCAAAAGGGAAGACCAAATGTCCAACTAAAATTTTCCGATAAAGATTCAAACTTAGCTCCATCCAGCTTGATCTGCAACAGGAGAAACTCCAACCCCCTTTTTTTAAAAAAAAATCGGGGAAACAACAACCACAGAAATTTCCTCCCAACGACAGTCCATCACAATAAATCAGGTGCCAAAGCAAAATTGTGACCAAAAGACGCGCAACGTAGAACTCTTCTTCTGTGTCTTCACTCAAAGGAGACAAAACCACAAACCGCCAAAAGTAAAAATCAGCGTTTGCTAAAAACTAAGAATTTTCCTGGTTTTCTAACAAACCACATACCAATAAAACCAACCAAAACCGACCGTCGGCCACGGTAAAGAACATCGAAGGAATCCATCACCAACCTCTTCTATTTGACTCCGGTCACTACCCGATCTCTGACGAGACACGGATAAGTACTCTTTCCCTACAGGGTATAATAGTTCTTCGGTGGTGACTCTACCAAACCACACCGTCAAACCACAGCCTCACTACAAACAAAAGGTGACCGAAACCCTTCTGCCACAACCACACTTTATCACAAATGAAGCAACTCAATCAAATCTATCATAAATATAGCATACATCATCAAAAGTAGCATTCAACAACAAAGCTTAAATTCAACCTTTAAGCATAAGGCAACGATACCCATACCCTTTCCTACTTTGTGCATCCATGTGTGTCAAATTTTAAATTAGTGATTCCACTTACACAAGTTTTAATGTTGCTATCCTATGACAAAATTTTAGTTAAAACCTAGGCCATGTTTCTAAGTTATTCCACATCATATTTTAGTTGTATCCTATAGTATGACACTAAAAATAGACATTCCAAGGACCTACTGACCAGCTCACGATACCAAGCTGTAACACCCTACAAATCTAAACTGTCGTACAAGAAAATTTCGACTGACATCTCTCCTAAAATTAGGACAAAGCAGGCGACAACAAGATTCATAATAACCATTATAAACAGGAATAACATAAAAGCATCGATTACTAGAGATAACAAGTCTAAATCAACCAGAAAACAAACATAAGCGTAAAACGGCTCCAAAGAGGACATCAACAGGTCTATGATTAATAAAATTTCAGCAAGCTAATGAATTATTAAATGCACTAGTCCATGTGATTCGTGATGACGGAGGGTTGATTGTGCTACTAAGCCCACCCTTCAAGCTTACGACTACGCGAGAACTACGAAAACAACAAAATAACAAGGGGTGAGATTGGGTAATCTCAGCAAGCGAAAACAACTTCTAACGAATAACACAGCCACAGTAAAACTAGCATACCAAATTCCTCATGTACAATACCACATTATAGAGTCCACACAACCTCGGTAAAATGCATATGATTGTGCACATGCTTATGCCATGATCCTCCTCAACGTGCCCTTTCTCAGGAACACACGGTGTTGTACCGGTACGGTCGCACGCTGGCGTCGACAAACTTCCAATGCATGATTATGCAGTTAATGCTTCATGCATAAATACATTCATAACTTTCCACTCTGAATTCACATGCTTGCATACCATCAAATAACATGGATAGAATGCGAACATCATTGAGATAGAATATCTCCACAATTCATCTTGCAAACAACATCTTTCTTCATTCTTACTCATGATTCAAAAGCCAAACAACCACATCACAATGCAGGATAGGATATTGTAATCTCATAAACAAGTAGTTAAACCATGTAGGTGTGCTGCAATTAAGGTTTATATTGAAGACGAAACAAATAGCGAGTTATAGTTTAGCAAGACCGCTACTTCCACTTGCCTTTACCAACGTGGATGACGAACCTAGTTGCGTCCAGAAGGGGCACCACCTGTACAAGTATTATTTCAGTACATAGCGACACCACAAATGATCACACAACTCGAACACACGCTTCCTAATCCCCGTTCCCTTCTTAAGCGCCAAAAACCCCAATCTGTCCGGCTCAAACAGCAGCACCCTCTCTTCACAATTTCGTATCTTTTTTTATACAGATCATAAAAATACAAAACAATTACAGTAGCTAGATATTGACGAGATCTACAACTTTAATGAAGATCACAAATTTCAATTCTACCGTTAAATATGCCTAAACAAATGTCCAACACAGTGGACAAAATCTGTTTCCAGATTCTGTCCGTCATCTTCCAACAGCGATAACTCTCAGACCCACGCCCCAAAAATTCTGAACAAATTACAGAAGCTAGATATCGACGTTATCTACAACTTTCTAGTTATATGTTTTTGCAGAAAAAATCGTCTATGCCACGTAAAACGCGAAACAATCTGCGCTGCACAATCTCCCCTTCCAAAAACAGCACCACGTGAACATCTACCCTTCTCCCCCATCAAGATCCATCTAAATCAATCACCACCAGATCTAATACACTCCTAATCCCTAGGTAGAACAGGGGTAAAAGATTGGGAATTTTACCTTGAGTTCTCCCTTGAGAACCCACGAAAAACGCGCGACGATTCCCGAAACGGAAATCTGCTCGTCCTCCACGCGTCCACGGATCCTCTTCTCGCTTGCTCCTTCGGCGTTTCGCGGTGGATCTTGAGCCACCACGCAAGGAGGAAGAGGAGGGTGGTGTGGCTGCTAGGAGGAAGAGCGCCCTAGGGCTTTTGGGGGGGTGACACCCCTTTTATATCGTGGGCCGGCCCACTAGGGGAAAAGAGAGAGTGGTGGGGAGGGGATTCGCAGCCCAGGCCCAGGTTTTCCTCGGCCCACTGTTTCTAGCCCGACAACTCCAAATTTAATATTAATACGCCGGATAAACTTCAATTATTTCATCCCCCGACAAATCCTTCATTCCTCTCCCGAAACAAAACCAGGAAAAGGAACCCTAGAATCGCTCTGACGCTCTAAGGCATCACACGACTTTAACTCCGTGAGGAAGTCTCACCCACTTAAATCAGAACAATGGAACTTAGTATATTCCGTAGTCGAGCTCCCATATTTCTTCGATCATCCCGTAGTAACAGTTCATTGCAGTTGAGGATCCTCTTTTCGAGTGATCATCGGACAAAGCATCTATGCTCACACCACTGTTTTGCACTGTACTCTTTGCATCTTGACTTTTAGTATAAAATGTGTATCCATTAATATCGTAACCTTGCCATGTTTGTATATTAAATCTTCGTCCGTCAGCAAACCATTTGACATCCTCAATACTAACGGAGACATTCACCTTTTCTTTGAACCATGTGAGGAATTGATCATTGTGTTCTCGTGTGATGGAAAGCTCATCCATAAGTGGATTCTCTTTCCGTAATATCAACTTGTGATGTTGGATGTATGGATGAACTTCTGCGCTGTGTTGCAGGACTGTGAAATGCGCTTTACAGTACATATCAAATAGTGGACTCATTAGATTTGACCCAATGGTTCCTTTGCCACCAAGTCTGCCCTCATGACGAGATATAGGAACACCAATCAGTTGTCTTTTACCTAAATAGCCCACGCAGAACTCAATAACCTCTTCAGTCCCATAACCTTCAATAATACTACCCTCAGGCTTCGACCTATTCCTCATGTATGACTTTAATATACCCATGTACCTCTCGAGCGGATACATGTAGCGAGGAATGCGGGTCCACAAATCTTAATCTCTCTAACAAGGTGAACAACGAGGTAGGCGACATCGAAGAGCGACGGGGAAATGCATCTCAAGGCGACAAAGAGTGCACCACCTCA
Organism: Rhipidocladum racemiflorum; assembly: GCA_036346355.1. Lineage (NCBI taxonomy): Eukaryota > Viridiplantae > Streptophyta > Magnoliopsida > Poales > Poaceae > Rhipidocladum > Rhipidocladum racemiflorum. Next base: position 17,351,368 of record CM070584.1, read on the forward strand.
CTCTGTAAGTTGTGCGGTATATCGGGATCAATAACCTTGCATGAAATCGCATTGAAGAAATAGCATAACCGTGATTGCCAACCTGGCGTCATCACGGTAGAATATTTCTGATTGCAGCGAGGAGCATTTGGGTCATCAAGACATGATGATCGTGGGACTTCATACCAAACAACTTCAAATCGTCCATAGACACAAGCTTCTTAATGTTTGCGGAGTAGCCCGATGGAACTTTAATATCGTGGAGACACTTGCAGATGTCTTCTTTCTCCTTCTTGGATAAGGTGTAGCATGCAGCGGGTATGTACGGCCCTGTTCCATCCTCCTCCATTATTGCAAGCTTGGGCCTGATTCCCATGTAGGTCATATCGCGGCGAGCATTCACACCATCCTTGGTCTTCCCAGGTATGTTCAGCAGGATGCCTACCAAATTATCACAAACATTTTTCTCAACGTGCATGACATCAATACATTGACGGACATCTAACTCCTTCCAATATGGTAAGTCCCAAAATATCGACCTCTTTTTCCAAATGGTCTGGGACGAACAGATTCTGACTCTTACCATACTCGTGATCGATATCCTCTGGCGTGAATATGCTTGCCTTCCACTCATAGGCGCGGGCTGCACAAACTTCCCACTTTCTATCAAATTTGTCATCCATCTTACGATATCGATGACTTCGGGTAGAAACCTCACGGTGACCCATGTATACTATTTTCTTGAATTCGGCGACCATAAGCTATCGGTGTCCTCTTCACAAATTGGACAAGCTTTGGCTCCTTCGTCTTGTAGCCGCCAAATTACCAAGGGTTGGGAAATCATTTATGGTGCAAAATATCATAGCAGTAGGGTGAAGTTCTCTCTTTTGTATGCATCCCACACCTCGACCCCCTCATTCCATAATTTTACCAAATCCTCAATTAGTGGTACTAGGTACATATTAATATCATTACAGGCTGTTTGGGTCTGAGATTAACAACGACATCATGATATACTTCCGCTTCATGCATAACCAAGGAGGTAAATTGTAGATACACAACAAAACTGGCTAAGTACTGTGTCGACTGCTCATATAACCAAATGGATTCATTCCATCTGTACTCAATCCAAATCTTATGTTCCTCATCTCGGCACCAAACTCCTCATGTTGCCAATCAATGTTTCTCCATTGAGCCGAATCAACGGGATGTCTCAACTTGCCATCTTCATTTCGAGATTCATAATGCCAACACAACAATTTTGCCTCTTTGGGATTTGCAAAGAATCGCTCTAAACTGGGAATGATGGGCAAATACCACAACACCTTGGCTGGTGCCCCTTTTTTCACATCTTCACCGTCGTCAGTTCGGTTCTTACACTTCTTGTCATTACGCTTCTCATTTTGTTTGTATCGGGGTACACCACAAACTGGACAAATGAGCAGTTCCTTATGGACGTTGCGGTATAGTATGCAATCATTTGGACATGCATGTATCCTTTCTATTTCCATTCCCATTGGACATAATAGCTTCTTCGCTTCATAAATACTTGTTGGCAATTCGTTTCCCTCTGGAAGCATATCCGATAGAAGTATTAAAAGTGCATTGAAACTTGTATCTGTCCAATGGTGTTTTGCCTTCAGTTCAAACAATGCAAGGACCGAACCCAACTTGGTGTATTCCCCTTTGCAACCCGAAAACAATGGTTTGGCATCGTCATCCATCAAGCTTTTAAATTTTTCGAACTCTGTTTCCGTGTAATTTCCCTCCACATCCCACAATATTTGATCTAAATTATCCTCATCAAACATATCACGCTCCAACTCGTGATCGGCTTCCAGCATGTCTTCATTGCATATCACAGGGTACTACCTGTCTCCCCATGATGGATCCAACACGTGTAATTCCTCACGAAGCCACGTCGAATCAAACAGCCTTCAATTTTGGTTGAGTTGTTAAATCTCCTGAGATTGGTGCAATCAATACAAGGACAATATATGAACTTTACACCCCTCATAACCATATCTACTTCTTCAATTCTTATGAACTCCTTAACTCCCCTCTAAAATTCAGCACTCACACGGCTTTTTTGATACATCCATTCTTCACGGTCCATCTACAATTAAACCACAAATAATAAATTAATAATGCCCTAATCAATGAAATAAAAGAAGGGTTGAAGCATTAACAAGTTGAGAGATTGAATGATCTGTTGACCAACTAAGTACGTACGTACCAACGATGACTCCTAATTGCTAATTAGGTCAGGTCCTAGTCCCATTCGAGGATATGTGGTTCGAGCAAGTTCCTAAGCTGTTGTACTAACTCTAGAGGAAATTTCGGCAGCATCTCCCCACTGTTCTCCAAATACACGTCTCGACAACATGTCAAGAGGATGTGTATTCGGAGAACACCTGACGAGGATATGCTCTGAAACTTTCTCTAGAGTTTGTACAACAGCTTAAGAACTTGCTCGAGCTACATATCCTCGAACTGTCCAAAAAACGTGGACAATTCAAGACTGCTTATTTATAAATATGCCATTTTAGCATACTTATAAACAAGCACCCTCGAACAGGAGACGCATAGGTTATGCAACCTAAACTCTAGCATTGATCATATTATAGCAACAATATAATGACATGTAACCCATTCACATGCTCACCTTTTGAAGGAAATTAACCACAAATGAGGGGAAATATACTCAAGCTATATAGGGTTTCAACTTTAGCCTCAAACCGATCTCCTCGAGGAGTTCCTTTATAATTTCTGCAACAATATTGGTACATTTCAACCATATATAATAGCATTAATGACATACAACACATGCATTTGAAAGAATTTGAAGGAATGCTCACCATTCGAAGAATTTATCAAACAAGGGAAAATAGAGGGGAAATCTCTTAAAGCTAGGGCTTCAACTTACCCTCTTAACACACAACCTCAAGGATTTTAGATTTTCTCCCCCATGTGTATGTTTAAATAAGAGTATGTTCTGTTTTTCGGGGTGGCGACGGTTTTTTTTGGGCAACAGAACTACAACAGAGGAGAGTTCATCCCGAGGGAATATATAAAACCTAGCGAGGCTTATCACAATCGGTTCTTAGAAAACACCGATTGTGATATTAGCTACTTAATCACAATCTGTTCTAGATAAAAACCGATTGTGATATTATTTATCACCGTCGGTTTTATCTGGAACCGACACAGTTTGAATATTATCTGTGTCGGTTCTATATAGAACCCGACTGTGATAATATAATCATAGTCGGCTTCTATATAGAACCGACACAGATAATATTCAAACCACTTCGTCAACCAATAATTAAGAACACGACTCTTCGTGTTTCGATCCACATTTTTAACCAATCGGTTGGCCGTCTCTCAGCTGCAACCTCACGCGCAATCTCATTTTCTTGTGCCAAAGTATCTCCCTGCAATGTATCTCAGCTTCTCTTCTTCACGCGCTAGCTCTCATGGCATCGCCGCCGCCTCGTCTACCATCTCCCTACAACTCCGACACTACTGTCGAGTCAAAGTATGTGGAGTTACCGCCATCACTGCCACCAGCAGCGCCAGCACCTGAGCCCCCTAAGGAGGAGGAGGAGGCGCCCCCGGAGGAGGAGGAGGGCGGCAGCGGCGGCAGCGAGAAGGAGAGGAGGGCGATGGCGGCGAGGAGGACACCTACACCTGTTGGGGCACCGGTGTCTCTTCTGGGTCACATCAGAGGATGAGCCATCGCCATGCAGCGACGATGATCAGCCGCCCTTCTTCGACTCCGACGGCAGCGATAGCCCTAGCGGTAATAGCCATCGATCGTTCTATGATTAAAATGCATGCATGTGTGTGGACAATATAGATATAGATATATATGTGTGTGTGCTGGATGTGTGAACAATATGTGTGTGCTGAAAGCAATATGTGCTTTCATTATATATATATGAGTGTGCTGATAGCTAGCCATAGGTGAGTATGTTCTGTTTTTTTCTTGCGGCGGCGGTTTTTCTTTTTGCGCGTGTTACATCATCACAATCGGTTCTGGAAAAGAACTAATTGTGATAACCCCTATTCTCAGCACAATCGGTTTCTTCCCAAAACCGATTGTGATAATACCTACTCATTACAATCGGTTCTAGATAAAAACCGATTGTGATAACAAAATGATTATCACAATCGGTTCTTATCTAGAACCGATTGGGATTATTATCGTATCACAATCGGTTACTTCGCAGAACCGATTGTGATGACCTGTTACCAAGATTTCCAAATGAAATATACTTATCACAATCGGTGTTTTAGTCAAAAGTTTAGAACCGACACAGATAGAGCGATAGTAATGTGTCATTCTGTAGTAGTGTGCCGAAGGGTTTCGGTTAGCTTCTTTAGTTCGTAGTAAAGTTGTGTGGAGTTTCGGTGTGGCAGGTGAGAGCCATCATCAAAAGACTATTGACCTCCCGTAGGGAGAGTGCTTATCCTTTCTGTCGTAGACTGGGTAGTTGGTTGGAGTTGATTAGAAGAGTTGATGGTGGATCCTTTTGGATTTCTTTTACCGTTCTAACGATCGGTTTGGGTTAGTTTCTGTGGTTTTTAGTGATTGGAAATCAAGAAAAGGTGCTTGGTGTTGAGTTTTCGCGGATGGTATTTCGGTCTTTTTCTTGGTTTTGACTTCCTTGGTTGAAGACAAAGAAGAAGAGTTTAGTGCTATGCCTATTTCGGATTGCCATTTCAGTTTTGGCGTCTAGTTTTGTTGATTGCTTTGAGAAAGCTCTCGATTTATTCTTGTGTTTGTCTTTCTCCGGGATTAGCAGAGTTTCTGGTGTTGTGCCAGACCTGGTGGTAGGGCTGAAGTATGTGTCTTTGTAAGAGCAAGGGGATGTTTGATCTCATCATTTGACTTGGTTGGGAGATCATCCTTGAAAACCCGTTTGTTTCGTGGAAGTTTGGAGTTTGGTGTTAAGGCTTTATCTGAAAAGGATTTGGTTGATCGTTTGGTTTTCCCTCTTGCATCCATCTTATTTCGTGGAAGTTGTTGATCTCGAGTTTTGTGGAGTAGCTGAATGTCAGCATTTGGGGATTTAAAGAGTTGACTTTTCTTGTGTTTTATGGTTGAGTTTTTTTGGAAAGAAAGGTGTATTTTGGGGTGTTCTTTTCTTGAGAAACTATGGATTTCTTAAGAGTGGAGTGCGTGACCCACGTAGATGTTCAAGAAGTTAAGTGTATGTCGAGGAGTTAGAGTTTTCAGATGATGTGGGTCATTGATTATGTTAAAGTGATTGTGTTGGTTGTTTAAAGACAACCTAAACTATTGTGTTGATAGAGATGATGAATCGAGATGACAGGTGATCGAAAGTGAAAGATGATTAGTGTTTTATGCAGAGCGTTGTGTGTTATGGGAGTTGTCGGAAGTTAGAGATTAGTAAGTGTTGAGTGCGGTTGAGAAGGTCTAGAATTTTATGGTTGACAAATTAGTATAGTGAGGTTATGGTGTAAAGACTTGAGGTTGTTGGGTTTCTTTGTTTAGCGGTCGAGTAAGCAGCGAATTGGCAAAATGACTTAATTGATGGGTAATCAAAGAATAGGGATATGGAATGATTTGTAGGAAAGGTTGAAATTGTTCTTGACAGATGTCTGTCTGGGATCCGTAGTTATGAAAGATGTCTAATGGAGATTGTATTGAGTGGTTAGACTTATTCATTGGGTGAATGAACTAGGGATATTGAGTAAGTACCTTATGGTTTGTGCGAGAGGCATTTGTTGTTTATGCCAGAATAAGTGATGAAGAGATGTGTTTTAAGCTTGGGATAAACAGTTGTATGAATGATGAGTCATAGTGGTTGATAGACCAAAAGAAGTTAACGTGAGTCTTATGTTTAGGTAACTAGTAAGTTCGTTGTGCCGAAGTTGTGAGAACGTGGTTCTCCTTGTTGATGGTTATAAGATGGACATGGATAGAGTTTGATGATCATATGACCGGTGGTGGGATTCGAGTCGAACCTTCTTTTAAAGGTTTACGGATTTAAATGAATGTATAAACTTTCTGGGAGTGCCTGTCCTTTTGTTAAGGCATCTTGATTAGTGTGCAATAGATCTCCCACTGAGTAAGTGGCATCTTGTCAAATTCTGAATTTGACTTCGATGATTGGAAATATAGATGAAAGAGTAGTTTTGGAAATGCGGTGATGGATTAGGAATATTGTATGTTATTGAGTCATGCCAATCTTTGGTTTGGCAAATTTGTTTAGCTTAGGCTATAAGTATGGATTTTCACCCAAGAGTTTTGAGTGGATCGCGCTCTTTTGCGTTCAACTGAATTATCTTTGGAAACCATATGTAAAGGAAGTAAATGGACATGGTGGGTTGTGTTGGAAACCACGGAGTTAAGCACTTAACTTGTATCTCTATTGTGACTAGAGTTGACTTTATTTGGAAAATGTGTGCGGTGTTTGCAAGTGCTTTAAAAGGTGGATCTTATGAATGTTCCATGAGTGATTTTCTTTGGTGAGGTGTTTCTTTTGGGAATGAGTCCCCTTTTTCCTTTAAAGAAATTGTAGTGATTGTGGGTGCAAATGTTTGATTTGAGAATTGATGTTCTCTTACGAAATATTGACTTTGGTTAAAATGTGATGTTTTATCATAAAAGAGTTGATGAGCCAGGTCGGTGAGAAAGTCATATATGGATATATGACTAATCCGGAGTGCTCTTGAAAAGTTTGCATTCATGTCATGAATCGAGATTTCCAATGCTCTCTAGCATGAAAAGGAAGAATGGATAAATGCTGGTATTTCGGTTATGTTATGTAAGGGATTTGAGTTTCCCTTTCTCTTTGAGAGTTTTGTGGCGATTGTGGACCCTTTTGTGTGATTTGAGAATCAGTTTTCTCTTCCAAAATGTTGATTTTGGTTAAAATGAAAGGTTTGGCTGTGGTGAAAGCGAATTGACTTGTCATTCATTGTTAATAACTTCTATTAAAGAATTGTGTGGAGTCTCTCTTTTGTTTGAGTGCTCCGCGATGCGAAATGTATCGCCTTGATTTGAGATTTGAGTTTACTGAAGGAATATATCCATGTGCTTGGATGTATTTGAGTAAGAAAATGTGAGGGTGAGACCCTCTTAGGAAAAGAACCAGTTGTGGTTTGGTAATAATTGACGGCCCTAGCTTGGGCTAGGTGTTATACATTAGTGGTATAAAGGTGGATTATGATGGAGGTTGTTTGATGTCGTGGTTTAAATCTTGTTGAGAGTACCGTTCGATGGTAGTGAAGGTTATAGAAATTATGATGTAAAATGTTCTGTCGCGAACATTTGTCCTAGCTGTTGTCCTTGGGTATGAGATATGCCCGGGAGATGATAGAATGTCAATAATGTGGTTTGTAGTCGAAATGAAAAAAGAGTATATTGCAATGGAGCATAAAGAACAGTTCAATGTTAACATCGCTATACATCATGCTTAGCATCATAATCAGGTCCAAACCTCATCATACACATCTCATCACCATCATCATGAATGCAAATGACATTGGTTAATTGTGGTTCTTTGTTGAGAGTACCGTTTGGAGTTGAGTTTGGATTTTGGTTCTGTATTCTTTGGAAGAAAATTTCTAATTACACGCATGAGACAGGAAATCTGCGTCGAGAGGACGTCAACCTCCTAGAAGAAGTGCGGGATCGCGCGGCCTTGCGCGCTGCCCGGTACCAGCAGAGCCTCAGGCGGTACCACGTCGCCCGGGTCAGCGAGAGAACACTGGCAGTTGGCGACTTGGTCTTGCACAGAGTTCACACGCATGCCGGGTTGCACAAACTGTCTCCCCAATGGGAGGGCCCCTTTAAGGTGGTCTCAGTCTCTCGCCTTGGGGCAGTCAGGTTGGCCACTGAGGACGGGGAGGAATTGGCGAACTCCCAAAACATAGAGCTTCTGCGCAAGTTCTATCCCTAAAAAATGGCTATAAGTGAAGAGCTGGGCGCCCCGACCAGCCGAGTTGAGCTGTCCTCTTGAAAGCTGGTCGGGGGAAGCCCCTATTTAATTCAGTATCCAGTTTCTATTTAAAGTAGTTGTCACCTTTGTTCTCTTTTTTCTGGTTTGCGCCCCGGTGGGCCGTGTCCACGTAATCGCCCTCAGTACATTAAGGCTCTCTGAATTCTCGACGGTAAAAGTTGGCTCACTAGGTGAGCGTGGCGTGCAGGGATGGGTGATCGGATGGCTGGTTTGGCACGGTTTTCAACACGATCATGACGCTCAGGGTGTCCCCGTGAGAACTGGCGACTCAAACACCACTACCGAAAGCCTACTACCCTGCCACACCTCACCAAATGTTCGGCCCCAAGAGACCGCGGGAGTAATTAATCTCACTGGGTCCTAAGGTCCTGAGATAGCGATATTCCGGCACGAGGGATCTGGGCCCTGCACTCCAACTAACACTTAGCGCCTTGATTGTCTTTGTGTTCTCCCAAAACCAGCGTAGTGGAGGCGCGAACAGGCACCCAAACATAAGACGTGCGAAGGGAAGTATATGCATTCATAAATAAGAAACTAACTTGCAGAAGTCCTTTACAAGGGACGACGAAACAACAACAAAAGAAAGGTCTTCACTCTTCGTCTACCGCGGCTTCTGCGGCCTCCTGGTCCTCCACCGGGGCAACGTCCAGCTCGAGTGCCACATCCTCAGCCATCGCTTCCAGCGCCGGGTTGACCATCTCGAGCTGATCGGCGACCTGCTCGGCGGCGTGGCTGACCTGCGCCTCGGCGCTGGCCCAGTCCCCTTCCACTCCCTGGATGGCGGCCAGGGGTTGAAGTTGGCATCATTTGGCGCAGCGACCAAGCACGTCTGACCATTGTGGCGCGCGCGACTACCGCCCCTCTTGGCTGGGCCAGGTCGCCAAAGCGAAGCGAGGAAGGTGAGAAGTCGGCGATCCGTCTCATGCAAAGGCATAATGCTAGGGCCGTCTACGCTCGGCCGGGGCAGGTGCTCCAACCCCAATGGCGCCAAGCTGGCCACCATCCGGTCAAAAGCAGGACGCAACATGGAGGTGGCCTCGGCTTCCGCGCGGAGCCGCTCGTCCTTCTCCTCGTCACGCTCTCGGGTGATCGCCTCGATGCGGAGAGCTCCTCGCACCCTCTCCTGTTGCAGGTCCCGCTCCGACCTCTCCACCCGGCCGCGCTAGTCCTGCACCTGTGCGGAGGTGGTTGTTCTCATGACGGCCTCCTCAGCCACTCCTTCTTTGGTCGCGGCGGCCGCTCACGCTAAGTGCGATTCGCGAGGCGGCCACGAGCGTCCACGTCCGCGAGATTGAAAGCGTTGGGGACCTCGGAGTGGGCGGCAAGCCCATCCACCATCAGGCGGCGGGACAGCGCCCCTCTGTGACCACCTGGTGGTCGCCCACAATGATCGCTGGCGACCTTGGTGCTCATCGCTTGCCGGCACTACATGCCCTTTCTGGCGCCACTGGTCGCCAATTTGCACTCAAAGTAGGCATACTGAAGGTAAAAGAGAGGTAAGCCACTCAAGTTAAAGGAACTTGACAATGTGCTGTGTGTCTATTTGCGTACACGGCAGAAGGCCTCGCGGCGCAGGTAGGCCACTTAAATGAAGCATGGCCGGGGCGAGCGTTATTCCCCCTCGCGGCGCCGGTACTGGCGGAGCGACCTGCGTCGGCGGCGGTGGCGGAGGCGGATCACCTACTTGTTGGTGGCGCCGTGAGCTGGATCGACTTCTTGCCCGTGGCAGCGGAGGAAGGCCAGTCTTTGGCGGCGGCGGAAGCGGTAGTCGACCGGGCCGGCGACGGTGGAGAGATCGACCTACGCCGTGGCGAGCGCCCAGTCGGCCGGCGCGGCGCAACGTGAAGAGATAAACCTGCGCCGTAGCGGAGGAAGAACCGGAGCCGGTGGAATTATTGTCTGGGCGGCACCAGCCGAAGTGGAAGCTGTGGCCGCCGTAGAGCTCCCCGCTCCAGTCGTGGTCGCCGTGCCCCCTGGCGCGATGCGGACCCTCCTGGGGCTAGCGCCGGAGGCGTCGTCGTCAGCAGGGTGCTTGCCCCTCCTCGGATCGCCAGCTGGAGGAGGGCCCCGCATCGTCAACGCCACTTGGCGGGGTGTAACACCCCGGCATTTAATATGCCTGAATGCTACTAAACATAAGCTAAACAACATCTAAATACCATAATTAATCATAAATTCCAGCAAAGGCGCACATGCTAAAAACCGAGATTTCGGCAGCATCTCCTTTGTTTTAACATGATTTGAAGGAGCAACATAGTAAAGCAATATAGGGCAATATGAGAGACAACTAAAACAGCAATTTTTAACGACCTAACAACCATATAAGTTTAGTTTCAAGCATTTAATGTCTCCAAGAGTCAAACAAACAATAAGACTCCCATATAGCAAAGCTAAACCTTAAAGCAATAATCATCACACGCAATTTATTATCAAAAACTAATTGAATGACTTGTGGAATCAAATGAGTGAAGCTACGTATGGAAGTGTGACTATTTCCTTCCCTGTATGCCAGTCTCATGGTACCTAAAACAACAAGAAAAACACAAGCGTGAGTTCAAAACTCAGCAAGCATATTGCAATGGTACAACAAGGATAATTACATGGTAATAATATCTCACATCATGTAAACCATCTCATTCATGATCACATATCATTATCATCATCATTATGTATGCAATGCAATGATATGCTCATATCTCCTTGGAAACTCATACCGGTATGGTTGAGTACACACCCGTCGGTGTGCACCCTCTCCTCCCTTCCATCCCGAAGATGGAGGGTGCCTACTCCTCGCTTCCGTTCACCGCGGTGAATGGAATCACGATGTAGGACTTACTCATTGGCTCTCTGGAATAGTCATAACTTTATCACCGACCTTCCTCGGACTAGTTATGACTTTCTCACCGCCCGGGCCATGTAACATGCCATGTATGCAATTATGCCAACATCATATCTAACTTGTACATTAACACATGGCATCATAACATAATAAACATGCTCATCATATCATTGGCAATCATTAAAGCATGGAAAGTGATCATATCATATAGTCAATTTCATCTATTCTCAACAAGCAACCTACAAATCGCTATCCATTACAATACACTTGCCTCAACCACGAGCAACGGTTTGGCGGGAAGTAGAAGGCACTCCCGGGGTCACACCACCTGCACATAGGTACCACACACTCACAATCATGTCCACAAAACAGTACACAAACCCTCATCTAACCCGACATTGGCAACTACTCGCAACACCCAAAAACAGAGGTTCGCGTCGTCTTGAGTTCTGGGACTCTGAATCAATTAAACGAGTACATCCTCGCGTAGCTTAGGAAATTTCCCAACTTTTTCTAAGTATAATGAAAGACTGATTCGGACTCTAAAGTGGTTTAATCTACAGAATACCGTGATCTGTTCAAATCACGTCACAGATTTTAATACGCTCGGTAAAACAGACCATAACTTTCAAAGCGGCTTATCGAGGTGGGCGTTCTTTATACCCACAGAAATATATTGAAATTATCTACAACTTCTTCAATAGGCGGACTAGTGTTGTAGTTTACTCTTAGCGAGAATTATTAAATGTGTTAATGTACATGCTTAGAATCTGTTCCTTTGTTATAAAAGTGCTTATGACCCCCGATAATGTTTAAAAGTTTTAAACCCTGATGCCTAGTTAAAAACATTAAGATGATGTAGACTGCTGTTACTGTTAAAGAAACTTTGCTGGTTGATTAACGATGTTCGTGTTGCGTAGTGACTTTAATTTGGAAGTTGATTAGAGTTGCTATTTACGTTGTTGCAAACTACTAGTATATTTGGAAGTATGCAGTCGTGTCCCTTCAAATGCTAGTATTGATATAAATTGAGAAGACATAAGACAAGATGTTAATGATGTTGTTAAGGGCTATGTTAATGCTAGTATTCAATCTATTTTAAATAATGGGAGTATGTTGTGTGGTTGTAATTTGTTATCACTTATGTATAGGGTAGCTAAAAGTAACGTCGTTGGTTGATGATTATGCCCATTTGTTGTTATTAATGACTAAGTAGTGGTGGTAACTGTTTAGATTACTCGTTCGAAAACCATGGTTAAAATAGAGGAAAATTTTAACATGTTGCGATGGAGTGAGCTTTGGATAATTAATACGATAAATGATCTTATCCTTAATGAAAGTATAACTTGGAGTCTTACTTATGAATTCTTCCCTGTAGAAATAATATTTAACATGTTGAAGTCGTTGTTTAACTGAATAAGGTTCGGTTGTCGAGACGTGGATATATAGAAGGTATGAAATTTATATGTTGATCTTGCTGAAAGATTTGTTGAAGTACTATGTTTCAAATTTAGAATAAGAAGTATTATGATTCGGTGATCCGTGGGGATCATGTCAATATAGTCTTGGTTGGGTGACTTTTTGATAAGCAACATAAACCCTAATTAAAAGTGTTGGGAATGGTAACTAGAGGAAGAATTTGTTGTGAAGCTTTTGGTTTAATTGTGTTGGGGCTTCTCAAGGAGTAAATAGTGATTATTGAAGTCTTTAATGGAAAGCGTAGGGGAGTACTAGAGATGGTTCTTTTTGCTGAGCTTGTGTTCAAAAGCTTTTGGACTGGTTTGGTTGTTTGCCATTTTGGTTGAAGAGTTTTCGGTCAATGTGTTCCATATGCTGTGTTTCAGAGTTTCTCTAAAACTCGTAGAAATTGGTGCAAATATTTGGTTTTGGCTAATTTGTTTAGTTGGTGCTATGAGTATGGATTTGCACCCCAAAAGTTTTAGTCGATCGCGCCCTTCGGCGTTACTTGAATTATCTTTGGAGTAAACTTTAAAGGAAGCAGAAGGTCTTAGTGGGTTGTGTTGAAGACTCTTGAGATTTAAATTGTAACTCTTTTTGCCTGGAGATGGATTTATTTGCATAATGTGTGTGATGTTTGCGAGTGCTTCAAAAAGGTGGATTTTATGAATGTTTTATAAAGTGATTTTGTTAGTGAGGTGTTCCATTTTTTGAAATGAGTTTCCTCCTCCTTGAGAAAAATTTGTGACGGTTGCGTGTGCAGATGTTTGACTTTGGAGTCGATGTTCTGTTCCAAAGGGTTGAGTTTGATTTTGCGAGGTTTTGCAAGGTTAGTTTTAAATGGATGATGGGTCTTCACACGATGTGGTGTTTTGTTGTTAATGAAGTTGCCGTCATAGTCTATATGATTTAGCGCAACTGTTAGTGTTATGTGTATTTGAATCATGTGATAATGAGGAAGAAGTCTTTTGGTGAATGACTTTTCGGTATTGTTGTTATATGATGAATGAATGGTGAAAAGTAAACAAGACATCGTGTATAGATGTTAAATGATAAAAGAGTTGTTGAGCCAGGTCGGTGAGAAAGTCATATATGGAGATATGACTATTTCGGAGTGCTCTTGAAGAATGTGCATTCATGTCATGAAACGAGATTTCCCTTGCTTTCTAGTATGAAAAGAAAAGAATGAAGAATTTCTGGTGTTGGTTGTGGTGAAGGGATTTGTGTTTCCTTTGCGTTTTGGCTTAGGAAATTAAAATGAATACTTTCTGGTTGTTGTTGAATCCTTTCCAAAGTGGTTTTAACGCTTTGGGGTTTGAGTGTTGGATGACGGCCACTTGGGTTCATGTTATGGTTGAGCTCACTCAATGATTGTGCTCTTTATCGTGGTCCTTTGAGTGGAAGGTTGTGTATGACTCAATGCAAACCTTCGTGGAGAATTGTGTCGTTGAGGTGTTCCTCGGTAGGGTTGATTACATTGTTAGTGGACCACTTGGTGGTTGCTAGTGATCGCTTTTCCTTTTGAAGTGTATTGGTGCTTTTATCGTTGGGCAGAAGCGAGTTGTGTCAGCTGCGGAGGAAGCGTTCGGTCGTTTACATTCTGCGAGTCTTACGGATCCTGGTTAAAGTAGGTTGTTCGTTAGGTGGTAATCTTAGGCGTTGTGTCTCTCTGCTTCGCGTCGTCTTGAGTACAAGGAAACACGAAGGAGGTTGGTACCGTGTTTTTACGGAGAGTAACTTTGAGTTAAAGGGATCGGGCACTTGATTGCCAAGGAATGCTTAGAGCGAGGAGTATGAGACCGTTTTCTGCGTGATCTGTTTGGGATTTTATCCTATCACTTGGGTCATCTTGAGGCCTTGTTTGAGTGCTTTGTGTTTCAATGTTGAGTAAAGTTCTACTTAAGTTTTTGATTGTGAGTTATCATTAAATTTGTCGATCTTTGATCCTTAGCTCCTTGCCTCTGAGTCTTTGGTGGTGCAAAGCGTAGGGGCTTCAAGCAGGTTTTGAGGCGTGAACCATAACTCTCTTTGATTTGGTTGTTTGCAAAGTGGCGTGTCTCGGATTCGAGTCGAATCTGTTGAAGGGAGAATGTGACACTACGGAATGGTGTGACATTATTTAATGTGAATGATAAGGTCAAAAACTTTATGAAATATGGTATTGGAGAGTTAAAACCATATGATAGGAGGCTTAATAAGCGTTTACGGGCCGTTTAAGGTCGTTTCAGGGAGTTTTGGGCCTTTAGGGAGTTTGGGCCTAAAGGAAAGGGTCGTGGGCTTTGGTGGGATGGAGTTTGAGTCCTAATAGGAGTAGGAGACCTGGTTGGGGGCCTCCCCCCGCCCCGTTAGGCGTCCCCCCCCCGGCCCATGCGCCCCCACAAGTCTAGCCGCCCCCACACCTCCCCACCTCCTCCTTGTGGCGCCTCCACCTCCCCCATTGCTCCCCATTGCTCCACCACCTCTCCTCCTCCCTTGCTGCCCCTAGGGTAGTTCTCCACCTCCACACCTCAAAGATCCATCCGTTGGAGCGCTCCGCGACGAGGAGATCCAGCGGGATTGGAGCGAGGAAGGAGATCGCGCGAACCGGGAGGAGATCTATTGGGTTTTCATGCGTTGGGAAAAGGTATGGCCATGGGAATCCTTGGGGTTGGTCTAGGTACTGTTCTAAGGGTGTTTATCAAGTTTTTAAATCAATTGGTGGTGCTGGATTTGAGTAGATTGGATTAGATCTAGAAGTTGCCACGTTCTCTGTTTTGGGCAGCATGAGCAGTCGACCTAGGGTTCGGTTTTTCGCCAATTTAGATTCGGAATCTGGTCGTACGGATTTTGAAGAAGTTGTAGATAATTTCATTATATTTCCGTGGATATAAAGAACTTTAAATTCCACCCAGCCGTATGAAAGTTATGGCTGTTTTACCGAGTGTGTTAAAATCTGTGACGTGATTGGAACAAATCACGGTATTTTGTAGATTAAACAACTTTAGAGTCCGAATCAGTCTTTCCCTATACCTAGAAAAAGTTGGGAAATTTCCTAAGATACGCGTGGATGTACTCGTTTAATTGATTCGGAGTCTCAGAACTCAAGTTATGCCTTTTGCAAGGCTGCTATCCCGACGGGACAGAACCTCTGTTTTTAGGTTTTGCGAGTAGTTGGCAATGTCGGGTAGATGAGGGTTTCCATACTGTTTTGTGGACATGATTGTGAGTGTGTGATACCTATGTGCAGGTGGTGCGACCCCGGGAATGCCTTCTACTTCCCGCCAATCCGTTGCCCGTGGTTGAGGCAAGTGTATTGTAATGAATAGCGATTTGTAGGTTGCTTGTTGAGAATAGATGAAATTGACTACGTGATATATGATCACTTGCCATGTTTTAATGATTGCCAAGGATATGATGAGCATGTTTATTATCTTATTATGCCATGTGTTAATGTACGAGTTAAATATCATGTTGGCATAATTGCATACATGGCATGTTACATGGCCCGGGCGGTGAGAAAGTCATAACTAGTCCGGGAAGGTTAGTGAGAAAGTTATGACTAATCCGGAGAGCCAATGATTAAGTCCTACATCGTGATTCCATTCACCGTGGTGAGCAGGCGAGAGTAGGCACCCTCCATCTTCGGGATGGAAGGGGGGAGAGGGTGCACACCGACGGGTGTGTACTTAACCATACCGGTATGAGTTTCCAAGGAGACATGAGCATTGCATTGCATTTCATATACAATGATGATGATAATGTTAAGTGTTCATGAATGAGATGATACACATGATGTGAGATTTTGTTGCCATGTTATTGTTCTTGTTGTCCATTGCAATATGTTTGCTGAGTTTCGAACTCACGCTTGTGTTTTCTTGTTGTTTTAGGTACCATGAGATCGGCATGCGGGGAAGGGAAATAGTCACACTCCCACACGTAGCTTCACTCTTTTGATTTCACAAGTCATTCAATTAGCGTTGATAATAAATTTGCGTGTGATGGTTATTGCTTTAAGGCTTAGCTTTGCCAAATGAGAGTCTTTTGGTTCGTTTGACTCTTGGAGACATTATGTGGTTGAAACTAGACGTTTATTGTTGCTAAGTCATGAATTATTGCTGTTTTTAGTTGTCTTTCATATTCTATATATTGCTATACTGTTGTTGCTCCTTCGAATCATGTTAAAACAAAGGAGATGCTGCCGAAATCTCGGTTTTTAGCATGTGCGCCTTTGCTGGAATTTATGTTTAAATATGGTATTTAGATGTTGTTTAGCTTATGTTTGGTAGCATTCAAGCATATTAAATGCCAGGGTGTTACACTCCCCACGGCGACGAACTTGGTCTGATGAATCCCTTCTCCATCAGTTCTTCAAGCTGCTTCTTCATCTCTACCAATTCTTCGGTGGACATCCGATAGGGTCTCTTTGCTATCGGTCTTTGTGCAGGTACAAGCTCTATCACAAACTCTATGTCTCTATCTGGAGGCATACCAGGCAAATCTTCAGGAAAAACATCTGGATACTCATTCACCACTGAGACATCTTCTATGCTGATCGCCTTCGCACTGTTAACCATCAACTGTCCATTTCTAACGGCGATAGCTTCGAATTCCACTTTCCTTCCACACGGGCTCTCAACTGAGATAATCCTTCGTCCACAATCCAGCACAGCCTTGTGCTTGGATAACCAATCCATTCCCAAAATAACATCTAAGATGCAGGTTTCGATTATAATAAGGTTCGCTAGGAATTCTACCCCATCTATTAATATTCTCACCCCAGAACATCCTACTTTAGTTCGGAGTTCGGAACCAGGGGTTTGAACTAAAAGCATGCATTTAAGTCTTGCAATCTCCAAATCGTTTTTAGCACCAAAGCCTTGAGAAACAAACGAATCTGAAGCTCGAGTCAAACAAAGCTGTTGCAGTCTTGAGTTGACAAGTAACTTACCCGATTACAGCGTCAGTGGCGTTACGGAGTGCCTCTGCGGTGACATTGTTGACTCGGCCTCTCCTCTGATGCAGGCGTGGCTCTGTTGTCTTTGTCCAGCGGTTTTGCTCGGTGCGGCGTCTGGCTAGTGTGGATCCCAGTTGAAGCGGACGGGGATCACTCCTGCTTTGTCTTCTTGGGGCAAGCTGTTGGAGAAGTGCCCTGGCTCGTTGCATGTGTAGCGGCGTCTCCTTTGTCCCCTCTTATTTGCCAGGCGGCGTTTACATTTGGAGGCTGGGGTTTGATAACTCTAGTTGGCGGGTCTCGATCTTTGGTGGCGGTGTCCTTGTTGTATTCTGGTGGAATCTAAAAAACTGATTTGGCGCAACCCTCGGCGTTGCTGCGCTCCTAACGCGATCCTGTTTGTTGCATCCTTCGCTTAGGTTCTCATCCAGTTCCTTGCGCTTATCTTCAAAAATGGCGCCTTGTTCCTAAGCTCTGGAAATCTGGAAAGGTGTGGGTGATCAGTCCCACTGCGATCTGAGTTAAGTCCCTTCATAAAGCAAGGCTATGCGGCCTTGTGCATCGCTACGTCTTCAGGTGCGTAACGTGCAAGCTGTGTGAACTTGTTCAGGTATTCGGCCACCGGCTGATTACCTTGCTTCAGTGCTCTGAACTCTTCCTTCTTGAGGTCCATAATTCCCTCAAGCACGTGATACTGATGGAAAGCAGCTGTGAATTCTTCCCAAGTGATGTCCTGAGGGTTCTCCCGCGTGATGCAGAAGTTCTCCCACCATTCTGCGGCGGTCCCTTCCAACTGATGAGAAGCGTAGAGTACCTTCTCATTTCCCATGCATTGGGCAATGTGTAGCTTCCTTTCTATTGACCTTAACCAGTCATCGGCCTCCAACGGATTGGCATTCCCAGAGAATATGGGTGGATGAGTCCTCATGAACTCTGACAGTCTTGAATTCTGGCGTTGTCCCTGATTGACTTGATTATTCTGATTAGCAGTGGCGTGGGCAGTAATCTGTTGCATCTGCTGCATCATTGCATGCATCAACTGGGTCTGTGCGGCAAGAAAAGCCCCAAAATTCTGCATGTCAACTGGCGGTGCTTGCTGGGGTGCAGGTGCTCCATCATTGGGGTTCCCAGTTGGGCAAGACCCACTTCCATTGCCTCCAAGGTTTCCGTGGGTGTTCACCATCTGTCGATTGCCCCAAGGTTTCAGAGATGAGAGGGAATAAGAATAGACAAGAGAGTAGGGAAACTTATGTGGGGGAAAGCGTAACTCAAAAATCCAACTTTATTATTTAATATTAATAACTTGGTATGGTTGCTCACAATGCCTAAGGGCCTTGCAACACATAATGCACACTCAGCAAGCAATGAAAATCCAAATCGACTCACCCTATAGTCTAACGCCTAAAGGGGTGACTCTTATTCTATAACGTGACTCGACGAAGGAGTCTCAACTTCAACGCCTATGCTCACTCCTCGAGAAAACCTCCACTGCCTCCTCGGGGTGGGTGCGGCAGCATAGGCGCAAAACAATCACCATGCCCTGCAACTGTAGCTGTGGTTGACAACGCGGCGTCCTCCTCTGGCTCTGGATCTAGCTGTTGTTGTGGCTGTGGCGCGGGTGCAGGTAGCGCCTCTTCTGGGTCCTCCTCTGGCTCTGGGGCGTCCAACTCCAACACTGGATCGGGGCCCTGTCCATACTGTGCGGTCTCCAGCTCTGCGATCCTTTCCGCAGCATAGGCGACGTACTCACGAGCATTCTCTAAATGCTTTTTCTCTTCCTCAACCTGCTCACGAGCCTTCTTCAACTCCTGAACTGTGTCATCGATAAGCTCCTCCAAGGCGGCGACGAATCTGGCTAAGTGAGTGACAGTGGCATCCTTGTCCTCTATCAGCCTTCGCTGAGCTCTGCTATCCCGGCGTGGGTGGTGGCGAATCTTGTGCCTTCGGCTCCACTGGAGTAGGTGCGGCGTCTGCTTTGCATTGCTCGGCCAGCGACACCTCCTGGATCCCCATCTCAAGAGTAGACCTCACAGCGGTGAAGTGGAAAGGCGGTTGAACCGTCTTTTCTCGGGCATACACCAGTGATCTTGACATCCCATCCTATGACCAGTCCTGCCTGCACGAGTCTAGTCCCTCGGTAGAGCGGTATCTCAAAACCTCCAAGAAAATGAAGCATACGCCACAACTCAGCAGTGTAGCCACCTTCACGCTCGGCGTAGTTGTTCTTCATCATCATCTGTCAGAAGACACTTGCGTAAGAACGCAACATTTTTAAAATCGAAGTTGAAGACAAAAAGAACTCAGTAAGGGGTATGAACAAGAGAGAAAGGGGTAAGTCGAGAATTCATTCATTATCTTGACAAATTTTATCTTTAGAAAATAGGTTTTATCCTTACTACAACCAATCTAACTATGGGTGAGCCTACAGTCAGTATGGCTCTGATTCCACCTCTGTCGGGACCCAAATTTGCAAATCCGCACCCTCTGTGTATTCAGCACTAGTCCAGGAACACGCTAGTGCACACAATATCAACATTGGTAAATATCACAATCATACTCAACGAAATAATAAGGTACTTTAATTAGTTAACAAGCTGGTCGCTCGACCTTAAGGTCAAGTTACAAATATACGCCACGTAGGGTGAAAACTTAATGAAAGAGAAATAACAGCAGCGGAAAATAAGATAACTTCATGGTGCCATCTAGTATACCACAGGCAACTGACTGGGCTCGCTCCCTAGATAGACGGTTCCTCTTGGAGCTCCTCGTCCAAAGCTGGTGTAGACTCTTCTTCAACTGGTGTTGTATTGTGGCAAGGGTGAGTACTTGGTACTCAGCAAGTCATGCCTGAGAATGCGGCTAATATACTACATGCATGGTCTATTACAAAGGAATAGCTCAAGGTATAGTTGTAGTGAAAGCGACATTTGACAAGTAACATAAGTAGATTCAGCGGTAGAAACAAGTTTAAGATCAATAACTTTTCCGAGGAGTTAAATAAACATCTTTCCCATTCCTAATCCACATTTCCATCAACATCATTATTAAATCAAACCAATCTGTCAAGCTCAAGTTATTTTCAAGAAAGTCTAACCCTTATTGTAATTCCCGAAACGATGTTCAATCACGCGGACACGGCTATTCGAATAGATTTTACACTCTGCGAGGTTATGCACTTTACCCACAAGATCTGACCAAACACCACAAAGGCGAGTGTCGTAACAAAGTCTTCGGAAACTTCTAACGACACAAGTGGGCCTCCCGGTTATTGCACACTAACACTTCCCTTAAGCGGCGAAGTTTAGGCCAATCAACCTTTAGATGGGTACCTGGCCGGAGCCCCGGTACGCTCCCTCGTACAACTACACAAAAGGCATATATAGTTGACACCCCGAGGTCCCACAGGTACGTTATTAGCAACTTAATCAACTAGGTCCGTCACATTACAAACATGTGGTTGCACGCTTGACTCAGTTCAAAGTCTTGCAAGGTTAAGTCCTTAGGGTGACCAGGGCAAGACTACCCGAAGAACCAAATCAGCGTTCCCGGTGCCACAACAGGCCCACCCGATCATTCTTGCCACATGCCCCGGTAGAAAACTATTTATCAAACCCCAGTTGATTACCATGCACCACGTGCCATCGACAATCACAACACATGATACTTCTTCAAAATAGGTTCAATATCTCATTAGGTCAATATTAGCATTTGATTGTCCAAAGCATTTCACGTGGCAAGGCTAAGCATACTACATCGGTCTAACTACCCATGTTGGCATTTAATAAAGTCCAACTAGTAATCCACAACTAGGGTGACAAGGGGTCATGGCACATAATTGATAATCAAGGTGTCATAGTGCAAGGTTGGCATTTAACTAATTTCCCCAAGCTTAATTAAAGCATTTTCTAATTAAGCTAGCATGCAATAAATTAAATCAAAGTAATTTCAAAATGGGATCAACATGGTCAAAGCACAACTTGCCTTCAAAGAGTACTTGTTCTTGGTCTTGGGCTGGCGCCTGGGTCAACACTCCACCTTCGAAACCATCAGGCACTTCAACGTGTACTCGTAAAGCGTGCAGATAGCAATAAATAAATAAACAGTATAAAAAAGTGTCCAAACATCCAAATGAAGTCCATGAACAGAGATAGCATAATTTTATGAATTTTTAGGAATTTGAACCAGCAAAATCGGAGTTGAAACGCAAAAGTTACAAGCGTTTAAAGTTTAATAATCAATTAAATAATATTACAGAGAAAAACTTTGGTCCAAAAATTAAATAAAATTCACCATTAGGTAGATCTCAATTTTAAAAAAATTTAGAAATTTGAATCGCTCAAATCGGAGTTAAAACGCAAAAGTTATAAGCGTTTGAAGTTTGAATCTATATTTGAAATCAATAAACCAAATTAAATAAATAATTTCTTTTTCGGAAAATGATTTATTGCGTCAGCATGACAAGCGGGCCAATCAGAGACCGCCACATCGCCTCGGGTCCATGGACCTGGCGCACGGTTCGGCTCGGTCCACCGTCGACCCGGTCCACCGTGGACCCGGTCCACGGCACGTGTGCCTCTAACAGGTGGGCCCCTCGGGTGACGTCAGTGCATGGCTCGGCGAGGCTCGGCGGTAGGCCCCGTGGCGTCGGCATGGCGTCCGCGGGTGACGTCATGGTGCTGTTCGGAGGTCACTAGCGGCGTGGAGTCCCCGCGGTGGCGTCCGCGTCTTTGGCGTCGGCGGCGGCCGCGGTGACATGACGGTCCAAGTACTGAACCGCAGCGACGCGATCTAGGCCGTTGATTTGAAAATCAGCGGTCGAGATCGAATCAACCTCAGCGTTGGAAACTACTCGGTTGATACGGGCGTTCGATCTTGATCGGACGGTCAAGATCCGATCTAAGCTTCTAGCAGCGGTTTAACTCTAGCCTTATGATCTAGATCAAGCGGTGAGATCTATCAAGCGCGGTGCGATTATGGCTCGTGTACGATCTAAAGCTGTTGGATCTAGATCCAGCGGTTGAACAGAGATCTAAAAACTAAAGCGTGAGAATTTACGAGGATGGCGTGGGCGAATCGACCGTCGGATCTTGATCGGGCGGTGGAGAGAGCTCGAGGACGGCGATGGCTTCGCGGCGGAGCTGGTTCGCCGGAGACGAACACGACGACACACCCGACGTCATTTGGATGCGATTCTAGCGAAGTGAATGGTACCTCCCGACGCGTCTTGTCCTTGCGGTTCCGAATCTGGGCACCAACACGGCGGAGAACAGCGGACGGCGGCGGAAATGATGGAGAACCGCGGTGGAACCCTAAATCCACTATGGCGAGCGATTGCGGCGCCAACCCACGATGGCAGAGCTCGGTGAGTTAGGGCTATGGAGTGCGCAAGAAGCGGGCTACGTGACGGCGTGGCGGCGCATTAAATAGGCCCCTCGGTGTCGTGAAAACGCGAAGCCGAGGTCCACACGGCTACGGCGGCGGAATCCGAAATGGATTTGGAATGGGCGACGTGGCTCAACGGCAGCCGTTGGATCAAAATCCAACGGTCGGGAGTTTGGTCTCGGGTCCAGTTCGGTGGTCTGGTTGGCTCGGTCGGAGCCTGGCTCGGGCGGCGTTGGCGCGATCGTGGCCGTTGGATCTCGATCCAACGGTCCGCAGCGTTAAGTCGAGTTCGGTTTGGTGGCGTGGATTCGGCCAAGGCGGTTTGGCGCGGTCGGGTCGGTCGGACTTCGAGTCGACTTCGGACTTCGGATCGATCGGATGAGCGATGCTTGCCCGGTTTGGTTTTTCCAGCGATTAAATATTCAAATTAATTCCCAGAAATTCATTTAATTCATTAAAAATAGCAAAACACTCAGAAAAATTCCAGAAAAATTCTGGAAAATATTTTGGAACATTTTGGACTCAAATAAAATATTTCCAACAAAATTTTATTTTTCAAAATTAAATTCTTTAATTATTTGAAAAGGA
This sequence comes from Rhipidocladum racemiflorum, assembly GCA_036346355.1. NCBI lineage: Eukaryota > Viridiplantae > Streptophyta > Magnoliopsida > Poales > Poaceae > Rhipidocladum > Rhipidocladum racemiflorum. Next base: position 17,374,538 of record CM070584.1, read on the forward strand.
AATAAATTCCAAATAAATCCAAATAAATCCAAGAAAATTCCAAAAATTCACAAAAGTTCCAAATCTTATTTAAATTCATGAAAAGCAAAAATTGGGGTGTTACACGGCCGATCAAATTCAGAATCTAAAATCACGAAACTTAAACCCTAGGTCGAGTGCACAATCTGCCCGAAACGGAGAATTAAGAGACATCTAGTTTTCAACAAATCTACCCAAGCACAGCACCACCACTTGTTCTAAGGGCATGAAATCAACCTCTAGAACAGCACCTAGACCAACCCCAAGGATCACCCAATCCATACCTCTTCCCGACGAACGCCGAAATCCTTCCTCCCGGGCTCCCCGATCGTCCTCCTCGCGCCGGGACCGCCGGATCTCCTCGTCGCGGGGCTTCCCGACGGAGGGGACAACGAGGTGGTGCGGTGGGGAGCTCCCCTAGGGCAACAAGGGAAGTGGAGAGGGGAGGGGAAGGTGGTGGCGCAAGGGAGAAGGGGAGGGGCGCAATGGGGTGGGGGTGGCGGCCAAGGAGGAGGCGCAAGGGAGGCTAGGGGCGCATGGGAGGGGGGGAACCCTAGGGTTGGCAGGAAATCCCCCCACATGGGCCAAAACCCCCAGAAGGCCCACGGCTTCCCGAAGGCCCAAACTCCAGGAAAAGGCTTAAACTCAGCGGCCCAAAACATGCAACAATAAACATACCGTAGTGCCGAAATCTATAATGTTTCAATCCATCATTCCGTAGTGTCACATCTAAATCAATACCCTAGAAAGGTTTTTGATGAATCAAATCAGAAACTCAAGGAACAAAAACCAATCTAAAATTAGAACAAGCATGCGAACAAGAACCAAAATAGGAAACGCTATAGCAACGTAGTTCTTGTGTACGCAAAGATCTGGAAGAATTGATCTTTATTTCTTTTGTCTAAAGTACTCCCATCAAAAGAGTACAAATCCTAAAACAAAGCTCTAAGCTCTCAATGTCTTGGTTGCATAAACAGGAGGCGCCTCCCCCTATTTATAGAGAGCAAACACATAGAGTCCTGAATACAATTCCTACTCCTAATCCTAGAAGGAGTCCCACTCCTAATCCTAGAAGGAGTATGTATTCAACACAACACCACTTGGCCCAACATGGCCAAATACAGCTCTTGCATGCGTATGGCAACCCAACCATACTCACGTGACTAACAACTCTTGCACGCGTATGGCCACCATGCCATACTCACGTGACTAACCATTCTTCATGTGCACCGTCCTCTCGCCCGAACATCCCGCATGACATCCTTGACCACCAAGACCTCAATTCCTCCCTGAATCTAGTCTCGAACCTCAGTTCCGGTCCTGTCATTGACCACGTTCGCCCTCGAGCAACAACTGCACATGAACAAACCTAAAGCGATTCCGAGCAAAAGTCTGCAACTTGACTCAACAATAGTCCATGCAAATACTCACACGAGCATTGCATAAGTTCAAAACATGCATTATGAAATTCAAACAAATTTCATAACCACAGATCAATCACCAAACAATTTTCAAAATCAAAAAATAAATCCCGAGCAAAAAACCATTCACGCCGGACCAAACATCGGTCCAGCGCAGCTCAAAACGGACTAAACTCCAGTCCGGCGCACAAGGGAATTCAAAACCCTAGAAAATCCATTCACGATGGACTAAACTCCGGTCCGGCGCAACTCACGATGGACCAAATATTTGGTCCGGCGTACATGCGAAAGTCTCGGTTCAATTCAAAGCAAACATGTTCAAAAACACGTTCACGATGGACCAAATTTTTTGGTCTGGCACAAGTATTCAAAAAGTGCGTTCACGACGAAACAAAACTTTGGTCCGGCGTAGATGCGAAATCAGGCCTCAAAAGCACATTCACAGCGGACTAAAATTTGGTCCGGCACAATGGTCCGGCGTAAGAGTGAAAACTTACTGTTTCTTGGAACTTTGGTCCGGCGGAAAAGAGACACACTGTTTCTTGTCAATTTGTCAAACACATGAACAAACACATTTTGCAAAATCAATTCTAAGCCAATTTTTCTGCACATGATTTCACACTCCCACTCGTGATTGGCTTCCAGCATGTCTTCGTGGCATATCAGAGGGGTACTACCTGTCTCCCCATGATGGATCCAATATGCGTAATTCCTCACAAAGCCACATCGAATCAAGTGGCCTTCAATTTGAGCTGAGTTGTTAAATCTTCTGGGATTGGTGCAATCAAGGCAAGGACAATATATGAACTTTACACCCCTCATAACCATATCTACTTCTGCAATTGTTATGAACTCCTTAACTCCCCTCTGAAATTCAGAACTCACACGGCTTTTTTGGTACATCCATTCTTCACGGTGTAACACCCCGGCATTTAATATGCCTGAATGCTACCAAACATAAGCTAAACAACATCCAAATATCATATTTAACATAAAATTCCAGCAAAGGCGCATAGGCTAAAAACCGAGATTTAATGACACCTCATTTGTTTTATCATGAATTTAAGGAGCAACAACGATATAGCATTATATGGCAATAAGGGAAACATCTAAAACAGAAATAAATAGATTCTTAATCGACAATAATATACTAACATTTAGCAATTTAAGTTCCATGTGTCAAACTAACAATAAAACTCTCATTAAACAAGCTAAGCCTTAATTTAATGACCATCACCGCATAATTTATTATCAATCTAAAAGAATTGACTTGAGGGAAACATTAAGGTGAAGCAACGTGTGGGCGTGTGTCTATTCCCTTTTCCCGCATGCCGTTCTCATGGTACCTAAAACAATAAGTAAAAAACACAAGCGTGAGTTCGAAACTCAGCAAGCATATTGCAATGGACAACAAGAACAACAATATGGCAATAGCATCTCCCTTCATGTAAATCATCTTATTCATAAACACTTAACATTGTCATCATCAATATGTATGAGATGTAATGCAATGCTCATGTCTCCTTGGAAACTCATACCGGTATGGTTGAGTACACACCCGTCGGTGTGCACCCTTTTCCCCCCTTCCATCCCGAAGATGGAGGGTGCCTACTCATCGCTTCCATTCACCACGTGGATAGAATCACGATATAGGTCTTACTCAATGGCGTTCCGGACTAGTCATAACTTTCTCACCGACCTTGCCGGACTAGTTATGACATTCTCACCGCCCTCGCCCTATCTCATGTCATGCATGCAACTATGCCAATTATCATATTTCACATGTACATAAACATATGGCATCTCATCATGACAAATATTAACACATGGCATCGAATCATGATAATCATACTCAATATATCATTGGAAAACAGCAAGCATGGCAAGTGATCATAGCAAGTATTCAATCTTTCATCTAATCTCCACAAGCAACCTACAATTCCGCTATTCATTACAACACACTTGCCTCAACCGTGGGCGACGGGATTGTGGGAAGTAGAGAGCACCCAGGGTCACACCACCTGCACAACGGCATCACATACTCTCAATAATGCCCACAAAATAGTACACAAATCCCCATCTCACCCGACATTGCCCGCTACTCGCAAAACCTAAAACAGAGGTTCTGTCCCGGCTGGACAGCAGCCTTGCAAAGGCTATAACTTGAGTTCTGGGACTCTAAATTGATTAAATGAGTACACCATTGCGAAGCTTAGGAAATTTCCTACCTTTTTCTAGTTATATGGAAAGACTGATTCGGACTCTAAAATTGTTTAATCTACAGATTACTACGATCTGTTCTAATTGCGTCACATATTTTAACACGCTCGGTAAAACGGCCATAACTTTCAAACGGCTGATGGGATTTTAACGTGCTTTATGTCCACGGAAAGATAATTAAATTATCTACAACTTCTTTTAAGTCCGTACGGACAGATTCGGATTATAAATCGACGAAAACTCGAACCCTAGCCCGACTGCTCAATCTGCCCGAAAACAGAAACGTGGCAACGTCTAGATCTAACCCAAAGAACTCCAACCCAGCACCACCAATTGATCTAAAAACTTCATAAACACCCTAAGAACAGTACCTAGATCAAACCCAAGGATCCCCATGATCATACCTTTGCCCAACGAACGAATCTCCAATAGATCTCCTCGCGGATCGCTCCTGCGCTCCACGCTCCTCGCTCCTCGCTCCAGCGGATGGATCCACAAGGTGCAGAGGTGTGGAGACCACCCTAGGGCAGCAAGGGGTGGAGGAGAGGTGGTGGAGAGGTGGGGCAATGGAGGAGAGCAAGGGGGGCGCAAGGCTCAAAGGAAGGCGGCTAGGGCTTGGCAAGTAGGGGGAGGTGAGGGCGCACCAAGGCCTCAAGGGCGCAAAGGCAGCAGGGTGGACACCCCAAAGGGGCAGAAACCCCTTTTACCAGCCCCACACCCAATTCTAGTCCGTTCTGAGACCTAATCCATCCCACCAAAGCCCACCAAGGCCCAAAACTCCCAGGAAGGCCCAAAACCCGAAAATGGCCGGAAAAGCTATTAACCTCCATAACCTATAGCTTTAACCTTAATTCCACATTTCATACTATTTTTAACCATATCAAGCACGTAAAATAAAGTTATGACACTCAGTGGTGTCACATTCTTCCCCTTCAGCGAGTTAGACCTCGAATCTAAATGCACCAACACGCAACCCAGCCAAAACCGAAGATAGCTAGGTTTTCACATCACATACCTGAGGTGAAAAGCTCGGGATATTTATCGCGCATCACGAGACTCCAGCTCCCAAGTTGCCTCTCTCTCGATGCGATGTGACCACAACACTTTAACGAACTTGGCGTCAGGTTCTTCATCACTCGCTCAGAAGTCCCGAGAATTTCCACAGGGCGGGACTCGAAAGTGAGGTCCTGCTCAAGTACTAATGGTTCCAGCGGAACCACCAACTCCGGATCATGCAAGTATTTCCTCAACATCGAGACATGGAACACATTATGCACACCTTGCATAGCTTAGGTAGCTCAGGCGATAGGCCAACCTACCAACTCGGGCGATGATAGGAAAAGGCCCAACATACCTTGGGTGAGCTTTCCTTTGGTGCCAAACGCACCACACCCTTGAGTGGGAGATACTCGCAAAATGCGCTATCACCCACCTCAAACTCAAGTCTCGCCGCCTCACATCGGCATAGCTCTTACATGCGCTCTGCTTGACTGCGAAAAGGTTCTGCCGTACCTCCGCCACGCGATCAACGATCTGCTGAACCCAATCCGGTCCAAGCTGCTCTCGCCCACTGCATCCCAACAAAGTGGCGATCTGCACTTCGACCATATAGTACCTCATAAGGAGCAGCCGGATCTTTGGAATGATAGCTGTTATTGTAAGCAAACTCCGCAAGAGGCAAATGATCCTCCTAGCTACCTTTCCAAGCCATCACCACAGGCCACGAGCATGTCTTCCAACTACGGATGAGTGCGCTCAGGTGCCCATCCGTCTGAGGGTGGCGGTACTAAAGCGAAGGCTGCGTACCCAAAGCACTCTGCAAACTCTCCCAGAACTTGGAGGCGAACTTAGCATCGATCGAAATAATGGTCTTAGGTACACCATGCAGTCTCACAATTTCCCGCACATAGATGGGAGCCAACTTCGCTCATGAGGTGGTCGTGCGGATAGGAATGAAATCTTGTGAGACTTCTTTGAGACGATCCACCACAACCCAAATAGCATCCTTCCTCGTGGAGAACGAGGTAGACCAGCCACGAAATCCATGGAGATGTCATCCCATGGCCACCACGAGAATCTCCAATGGGCACCTTGACCGGCGGGGCGCTTATGCTCGGCTTTGATCTTCAGCCAGATCCCACAAGCGCCACATACTTGGCAATATCCACTCTCATCCTTTTCCACGAAATTCTTCTTCAAGTCCTGTACATCTTGGTCTCCCGAGGATGGACCGTGTCTGCAGTGCGATAAGCTTCTTTGAGAATGTCTTCTTTCACTTGAGATTTACGAGGCACGCCTGACGGCCCTGAAACCTCGGAACTCCGCATCATCAATGGTAAAGTCTCGGACTTGCCATCCTCAAAGCGTTCCTCGCTTTCTTTGGAGCAAGCAGTCATCTTCTTTGTGCCTCCGCTGCAGCTCGAGAATCGGCCCGACTCAAGTATCAATCGAGTTTCAGCTTGCACGGTCCCATAAGCGATGAGACCCCCAAGCGCTCAAAATCAGCAACAAGACAATCAACAATAGGGGCATTGTCTTGCGGTAGCGTCGGCCACAACATTTGCCTTCCCGGATGATCTTGGATAGTAAGGTCATAATCCTTTATCAATTCTAGCCACCTCCTCGCCTCAAGTTCAAATCTTTATGAGTAAAGATGTACTTGAGGCTCTTGTGTCGATGAAAATGTCACAAGACTCGCCCGTCTGAGTAATGCCTCCATATCTTCAATGCAAACACCACGGCGGCTAGCTCAAGATCATGCGTGGGATAGTTACGCTCGTGCTTTTCAAGCGCCTCGGCGCATAAGCAATCACCTTGCCCTCTTGCATGAGCACACACCCAAGTCCCCAGCGAGAAGCATCGAGAATACAGTGAAGCGCTTCCCCGGCTCGGGAAGGAGTAAGAATAGGAGCGATCACTAACTTCTCCTTCATAGTGCGGCTGTGCTCACACTCTGCGATCCTTTGGAATTTCATCCCCTTACGAGTCATTTGCGAAAGTGGCTTGGCAATGATAGAGAAATCTGCACGAAGCCCGATAGTGTGACCAACCCAAGGAAACTACGCACCTCTTTGACATTGGAAGGCCTCTTCCAATCCAAAGCTGCTAAGACTTTGCTAGGATCTCTGAGATATGCCCTCTGGATTGATGATGTGGCCAAGAAAACCCACTACGAAATCGAGAACTTCGCACTTTTCAGCTTAGCAAAGAACTAATTTTCCCTCAAGGTGCTCGGCACAAGCCTCGAGATGTCGCTCATGCTCCTCTTACGATTTAGAGTAAACGAGAATGTCATCGATGAACACTACCACAAACTCATCAAGATACTTGTGTAGCATCTTGTTCATCGCCTCCATAAAACAGCGAGGAGCATTAGTTAGTCCAAAAGACATAACTTTAAATTCATAATGCCCATACCTAGTGGAGAAAGCGGTCTTCTCAATGTCCTGCTCCCTCACACGGATCTGATTGTACCCGTGAAGATCAATCTTGGAGAACACCTTTGCTCCCTTGATTGGTCAAGCAGATCCTCGATGCGAGGCAAAGGATACTTGTTCTTGACTATCACTTGATTAAAACACGATAATCAATGCACATCGCCAACTTCCATCCTTCTTGAGGCGAAGAGGGCGGAGTGCTCCCCATGGCGGCAGCTTCACGCGAATGAAGCCCTTGGCCATGAGATCCTCAAGCTGCTTCTTCAACTCGTCTTGAAAAGGGACGAGCCAAGCGGTATGGAGAGATAGAAATAGGTCGAGTGCCAGGAACAAGATCAATACGAAACTCTACATTCCTCACGGGAGGTAGACCAGGCAACTCGTCGGGGAACACATCAACGAACTCCTTCACTACAGAAATATCCTCAATGGGAGGCGAGGAAGATGGTTTCTCGAGACAAAGTCATGAGAAACCCATGACCTCAAGCGCCGACCGAGAAAACAAACTAGTCAAAACAAACACGGAACTGAGGGTATACCACCCTGAAAGGTCAACTCTTCCCGGACCAGGGCTTTGCCAAAACAAGCTGTCTTCGAAACAACAGATCTTAGCGCAGTGCGATGCGGCCAGTCCATGCCCAAAATGACATCAAAGGAGCCAAGCTGGATCACCATGAGATTGGCAAAGAAAACCTCATCATCAATGGCAATGGTGCAACCAGGGCAAACCAAAAAACTAGCAATCAACCCCCTAGGAGGCGGCTAACACGGACTCGAGAAATCCATTGAACTCCCAACTTAGCTCTACTAGCAAACTCAAGCGACACAAAAGAATAGGATGCTCAGGAATCAAATAGAACAAAGGCATCAACGGAATCCTGGCGAGTACAGAAACCACCTCTGGATGCCGGTGACTCGGCGGTTGGCAAGCGTACACTCTGGTGGCGGCAGGGACAGAAGAGCCCGACTCGGTGATGCCCCATCAAAGTGGGGCGGAGGAGGCAGCGAGGAGGAAGCGAGGCAGCTGCGGGCACCCGATGCGGCGCTGGTGGCGCCACGCAAGGCGGTGAGAAGCGAGGGCAGCCATCATGTGCATCGATCCTCTGGAAGATCCCATTTGGAGTGGGAGGAGAAGGCACCGTCTCCCACTTGATGATGCTCTTTGGGATTCATCCGGCGGACTTCGTCCCATGTGGCGGGCTTGCCATAGTGGTTGCAACTCGGTCCAACCACCTTTGTGAAACACGGTGCTCACCACGCGCCAGAAACACTTCATGCCTGCCAGGGCACGGGGCGAACAATGGCTCGCGAAGAAGGCAGCCAGGCGGCCCCACTTTAGCCCACGAGGAGGAGCCTGTCCCCCTTGAACTTCTTGAAGGTGGAGTGTTGAGAAGACCCACCTCCTCCACCAAAGGTCCTCTTCGGCCCCGCTTTGCCGAGAACCCTGAACCGCCCAGGTTTTGCTTATCCGGGAGAGCTCCAACTCGAGCTCCATGCCCTTCGCTGCTCCACCACGGAGGCGAGAAGTCACGAGGGCGATCACCCCCATGACAACTCTGAACTCCTGGTTGAGGCCCCTCACGGAACCTCCTCGCCTTCTCCCTGTAATTTGCCACAGTGCACGAAGCGCACCTGCCATTTGTTGAACTCCACCTCATACTCTGCCACCGACCTCTTTCCTGGGAAAGAGTGGGTGAGTATGCTCCATCCTCTCAAGGAAAGACTCGGGTAGAACTTGGCTCGAAGCGAGCCACAAAGTCCTCAGGTGGTGGACCAAGATCGGGGGTTCTAGCGGCTAGAACCCCTTCCCACGGATATCGGCTTGGCCTTTCGGCTAAAGGCCACAAGCGAGCCCTACGGACCGAGGTCAATTCTAGGACCTCAAAGCGCCTTTCCATGTACCGCAGCCAATCTGCGGTGGATCGGCGTGCCAGCTCCGTCAAAAGTGTCAAGGCGGAGGGTCATCCACTCTCGGAGACTCATCCTCGGCTCGGCGCGGTGAGGCAACAAGCTGGGGCCCGCTGCGAGGGGAGGCACCTGGCGGTGATGCCATGGCTAGCTGGCGTAGCTCTGAATCTCCCTCTGCGAGCTGAACTAAATCATCATTGGCGGCGGGCACCCCGCCCAGTATCTTGTTGGAAGCTCCTCTGAGCTGGTCCCACGAGCATTGAGCGGCAGCTACCCTCGACAGCAGACTCGCAACTCCTGGGAGCCTCGCCCCTGGCCTCCACGGCCTCGGCGTCCATGGCCTCTACCCCTCGGCATGGCTGCTTCAGACAAACAACCATCCAAACACAAAAACATAAACACAACATCACACAACCAAGAACATATATCAAACATCATCATAGCATAGTCTTCATCAAATAATTAAGCGCAATGCAATAATGAACCAAGACCCCATCCTACTGTGCAACCAAGTGTGTCAAATTTTAGATTAGTTATACCACTTTTCAAGTTTTAATGTTGCTATCCTATAACAAAGTTTTAGTTAGAACCTAAGCCATGTTTCTAAGTTATTCCACATCATATTTTAGTTGTAACTTAAGGTATAACACTAAAATACTTATTCCAGGACCTCTGACCAGCTCGATACCAAGCTGTAACACCAGGCATTTAATATGCCCGAATGCTACCAAACATAAGCTAAACAACATCCAAATATCATATTTAACATAAAATTCCAGCAAAGGCGCATAGGCTAAAAACCGAGATTTGACACATCCTTTGTTTTATCATGAATTTAAGGAGCAACAACGATATAGCATTATATGGCAATAAGGGAAACATCTAAAACAGCAATAAATAGAGTCTTAATCGACAATAAAAGACTAACATTTAGCACTTAAAGTTCCAAGTGTCAAACGAACAATAAAACTCTCATTAACCAAGCTAAGCCTTAATTTAATGACCATCACACGCAATTTATTATCAATCTAAAAGAATTGACTTGGGGAAACATTAAGGTGAAGCAACGTGTGGGCGTGTGTCTATTCCCTTTTCCCGCATGCCGTTCTCATGGTACCTAAAACAATAAGAAAAAAACACAAGCGTGAGTTCGAAACTCAGCAAGCATATTGCAATGGACAACAAGAACAACAATATGGCAATAGCATCTCCCTTCATGTAAATCATCTTATTCATAAACACTTAACATTGTCATCATCAATATGTATGAGATGTAATGCAATGCTCATGTCTCCTTGGAAACTCATACCGGTATGGTCGAGTACACACCCGTCGGTGTGCACCCTTTTCCCCCCTTCCATCCCGAAGATGGAGGGTGCCTACTCATCGCTTCCATTCACCACGTGGATAGAATCACGATGTAGGTCTTACTCAATGGCGTTCCGGACTAGTCATAACTTTCTCACCGACCTTGCCGGACTAGTTATGACTTTCTCACCGCCCTCGCCCTATCTCATGTCATGCATGCAACTATGCCAATTATCATATTTCACATGTACATAAACATATGGCATCTCATCATGACAAATATTAACACATGGCATCGAATTATGATAATCATACTCAATATATCATTGGAAAACAGCAAGCATCGCAAGTGATCATAGCAAGTATTCAATCTTTCATCTAATCTCCACAAGCAACCAACAATTCCGCTATTCATTACAACACACTTGCCTCAACCGTGGGCGACGGGATTGTGGGAAGTAGAGGGCACCCCCGGGGTCACACCACCTGCACAACGGCATCACATACTCTCAATAATGCCCACAAAATAGTACAAAAATCCCCATCTCACCCGACATTGCCCGCTACTCGCAAAACCTAAAACAGAGGTTCTGTCCCGGCGGGACAGCAGCCTTGCAAAGGCCATAACTCGAGTTCTGGGACTCCAAATCGATTAAATGAGTACACCATCACGAAGCTTAGGAAATTTCCTACCTTTTTCTAGTTATACGGAAAGACTGATTTGGACTCTAAAATTGTTTAATCTACAGATTACTACGATCTGTTCTAATTGCGTCACAGATTTTAACACGCTCGGTAAAACGGCCATAACTTTCAAACGGATGATCGGATTTTAACGTGCTTTATGTCCACGGAAATATAATTAAATTATCTACAACTTATTTTAATTCTGTACGGACAGATTCGGATTCTAAATCGACAAAAACTCGAACCCTAGCCCGACTGCTCAATCTGCCCGAAAACAGAAACGTGGCAACGTCTAGATCTAACCCAAAAAACTCCAACCCAGCACCACCAATTGATCTAAAAACTTTATAAACACGCTAAGAACAGTACCTAGATCAAACCCAAGGATCCCCATGATCATACCTTTGCCCAACGAACGAATCTCCAATAGATCTCCTCGCGGATCGCTCCTCGCTCCACGCTCCTCGCTCCTCGCTCCTCGCTCCAACGGATGGATCCACAAGGTGCAGAGGTGTGGAGACCACCCTAGGGCAGCAAGGGGGTGGAGGAGAGGTGGTGGAGAGGTGGGGTAATGGAGGAGAGCAAGGGGGAGGCGCAAGGCTCAAAGGGAAGGCGGCTAGGGCTTGGCAAGTGGGGGAGGGAGGTGAGGCGCACCAAGGCCTCAAGGGCGCAAAGGCAGCAGGGTGGACGCCCCAAAGGGGCAGGAAACCCCTTTTACCAGCCCCACACCCAATTCTAGTCCGTTACGGAGACCTAATCCATCCACCAAAGCCCACGAAGGCCCAAAACTCCCAGGAAGGCCCAAAACCCGAAAGCGGCCGGAAAAGCTATTAACCTCCATAACCTATAGCTTTAACCTTAATTCCACATTTCATACTGTTTTTAACCATATCAAGCACGTAAAATAAAGTTATGAAACTCCGTGTTGTCACACACGGTCCATCTACAATTAAACCACAAACAATAAATTAATAATGCCAACGAGCGACAACTAGCTATTCCAAATACTGATAAATTATTTAATTACTTACGCACATTAGAGGAGACATGCATATTTAAAACATCAACAATGATATCGAAATACGTAATGCACTAATCAATGAAAGAAAAGAAGGGTTGAAGCATTAACAAAGCTGAGGAATTGAATGATATTAAAAAAACGTCTATATATTGACCAACTATGTAGCTACCAACAATGACTCCTAATTTCAAATTAGGTCAGGTCCTAATCCTATTCGAGGATATGTGGTTTGAGAAAGTTCTTGAGTTGTTGTACAACTCCAAAGAAAATTTCGGCAGCATCTCCCTGCTGTTCTCCAATTACACGTCTCCACAAAAGGTCAAGAGTGTTGAGGAACGCGATATGCTACTATAGCACAAATTAAAATTTCTACCGCAAACCGGAAAAACTACTACTTAAGAAGAGGATCATAGATCTATTACCACTAGGCCAGCGATTGCGGAATCCTTCGCATGTCATTGTAGTGGATCGTTCTCGGCGTGGATCGTCCTCGCTGTGGATCGTCCTTGACGCGGATCGTCCTCTCCACACCGCAGTAGCAGCAACGTCACCACAGCAATCCACATATCCGGGGATGCAATGCCGTGCGTCGGTGTGCAAGTACCTGGTCGCTTGGTAGGGGCAACGAGAGGAGGTGGCTAGGGTTTCTGGCGAAACACCTCTAAACCGCATGAAAGTGTGTTCTGCATCTAGCCTCCTCCCCTCCTTATATAGCCACGAGATGAAACCCTAGGCAGTCAGGGCCCATCTACGTGCTAAGCCCATGAGGTCCATTAATTAAGGATCCAATCCGAATTAATTAAATCGCGGCTTAGATTAAGTGTGTGACCCTGTAGGTTCATGCACATTTGGACATGGATTCGGAAAACCCTTTTCTAATCCAATAGTCGGTAGCGGCTCCTTGCAGAGCATGCCAACTCCCAAACGCATATGATTAAAATACTGATGTAATAATCCCTTTGCCAAACTATATGAAGATCGAACTCAAGGCGAGAAGCATGTCATCCTTTGACAGTTTAATCCATCTCTCGTATCCGTGATATATTAATATATTAATAAGTTGTTATAGACTTCTCAATCACGGCATGGCCATGCCCTTCCTTAGTCATATCACATGAGTGGCCTAGACATATATCTCCGTTACATTGGAGTGGCAAATTCCATCTTGACTGCTCACTTCCCTCTGCATGTTTCATAGTAAACATGAAAGCTACCTTTATAACTATCCAGTTAGGAAATAGTGTTCGGTAACCCCAAGGTAAACTATTACATATGTAGGGAATGTGACAATCTCAGGTCTAAGGATCATACATCTACTATGTATGAGATACACTGATGACATATAAGAATGCAACATTCTCACAGTGTTCCATTGCGGGTCCATCTAACACATGTTCTCCAACATGCGTTCACAATGTATTGATGATATCTCCATATCCCATGATCTGTGAAACATGATCATCGATCAGTACATGTGCTGATTAATTCATCGTTGTCCACTACGATGATATCCAATCAGAGATACTTACAGAATTATATCAATGAGTAGAGAGTTTCATAAGCAAGTCACATACTTACTGATCAATACACTGATATACATTCATTGGACCAATAATCATATTATTATTCATAAACATAGTCATGTTACAATCATCTATATGACTACCTCAATGGCATAATACTAACAAAGAGGGTGTGTATCTTGAGAACACCAGATATATTCATGCTGCTGAAACTTTCTTTAGAGTTGTACAACAACTCAGGAACTTGCCCGAACCACATATCCTCAAACTGTCCAAAAAACGTGGACAATTCGAGACTACTTATTTATAAATATGTCATTTTAGCATATTTGTAAACAAGCACCCTCAAACGGGAGATGCATATGTTACGCAACCTAAACTCTACCATTGATCATATTATAGCAACAATTATGATATGTAACCCATTTACATGCTCACCTTTTGAAGGAAATTAACCACAAATGAGGGAAATATACTCAAGCTAGCGTTTCAACTTTAGCCTCAAACCACCATATCTCCTCGAGGATTTTATAGTTTCTCACCAATATTGGTTTCAACCATAATAGCATTAATGACACATAACACATTCACAAAATCAAAATCAAATTTTGTAATGCAAAATTGAAGGATTTGAGCGAATGCTCACCTTTTGAAGAAACTTCAAATGAAGGAAAATAGAAATCTCTTCAAACTAGGGCTTCAACTTGCCCTCTTAACACACATTGTCAAAGATTTCAGATTTTCTTCCCCAAATCTAAGTTTCGACAAGAGTATGTTCTGTTTTTCGGGATGGCGGCGGTTTTTTTCGCTTTAGAACACCAACAGAGAGAGTTCATCCCGAGGAGATATAAAACCTAGCGAGGCTCATCACAATCGGTTCTGAGAAAGAAACGATAGTGATCAGGGAATTATTACAATCGTTCTGAGAAAGATCCAGTACTACAGAATGATACATCACTATCGTTTCATCTGTGTGGGCTCCAAACTTGTGACTAAAAAACCGATTGTGATACATGTATGTCATTTGTAAATTTTGGTAACAGGTTATCACAATCGGTTCTGAGAAAGAACCGATTGTGATAAGAATCATCATCGAAGTCGGTCTTTCTAAGAACCGATTATAATAACCCATTTCCTCATCACAATCGATTCTGAAAAGAACCGATTGTGATAAGGGGTCCCTCATTACAATTGGTTCTTAGAAAGAACCAATTGTGATGAGGTAACGGGTTATTACAATCGATTCTTTCTAAGAACCAATTGTGATGATGGACCACTTATCACAATCGGTTCTGAGAAAGGACCGATTGTGATGAGGGACCCCTCATCACAATCGGTCCATTCTCAAAACCGATTGTGATAAGTCCATCATCACAATCGGTTCTTTCTCAGAACCGATTGTGATGAGCCTTGCTAGGTTTTATATTCTTTCGGGATGAAATCTCCTTTGTTGGTGTTATAGAGCAAAAAAAACTGTCGCCACCCCGATAAATAGAACATACTCATGTTGAAACATAGACTTGGTGGAGAAAATCTGAAATCCTTGAGGATGTGTGTTAGGAGGGTAAGTTGAAGCCCCAGCTTAAGGAAATTTCCCCTCTATTTTCCCTCATTTGAGGTTTTCAGCATAGTTATAAGCAAGCACTTAGTGGTGACGACGACACACATGGAACAAATTACATGCGTGTAGATCATCAATAATGGTTGTATTTTAAATAAAGTTGTAAGATTGCCAGGTCTAATTGAGACAAGCTAATGCCATTTCAAGGGTAAAGTACAAGCAAAGTAAAAAGTACAAACTTGCCAATTTGTTCTCTATAACTTGTTGTTGAACCTGTTTTAGTTAAAATATACAGGACAATACTTCCATAAGGAAGGAAAGGGAAGAATTTTTCCACTCAATGCAAAATTATTAGTAATTACTTGCACATTCTTTTCACTCCATCCAAGCACAGCACAAAATCCCAAACAATTATTAGAACAATACCCAGAACAATACCGACACTACTAGTCCTTTCATATTGCGATCGATTTTAGTTAAAATCGACACTACTAATCAAACCTATTGCTTTTTGTGAAGGCAATGAAAGGAATGCATTTCAATAGCATATATCTGAAAGTTCGACAAAGTGGAGACCGACTACGGCTTGAACTTAAATTAGATGGCAAATAGAATTAAAGATGTGATGGACACTAGATCACAATCGGTTCTAGCTTAGAACCGATTGTGATGAGAAATAATTAATCTGTCGATTCTAACTTAGAACCGATTGTGATGAGGGTGTTCATCACAATCGGTTCTTACTCAGAACCGATTGTGATAAGGGGGCCCCTCATTACAATCGGTTCTTAGCTAGCACCGATTGTGCTGAGGTGTGTCATCACAATCGGGTCCTACTAGGCTGATTGTGATAAGGAGCCCCTCATCACAATCGGCTCTCAGCTAGAACCGATTGTGATGAGGAGTGTCATCACAATCGGTTCTAGCCCATAACCGATTGTGATGTGCTCGGGATAGTCCCGCCAAAGTGAAAATTAGGCGCCAAAGTGAAATTTGGATGTCGGCGGGTTCCAATTTCAAAATAATTTTCTTTGGGAGAACCACTGGCCTATATATTTATACACACCCTTGTGCTCAGCACTCATCTCCTCCACTTGCTCCTCTCCCTCTCCTGCTCTCCCTCTCACTTGCATTGTAGATAGATGCATAAATAGATAGATAGAGAGAGAGAGAGAGAGAGATAGGAGCCAAGGTGAAATGTATTTGCACTAGGATGTGGATCTTGGTTTTGCATTTCTTGGTTTTGGAAGAAATCAACTGCATCAGTACTTCGGTAATGGTAAGGAACTAAACTTTGATTTATTGTGATTTGTTCTTGTCCAAATTAAATGTATTTCTTTATTTGCCCATTATATCATGTACTAATTTTTCAGTCATTTTCAGATTCATAGTAATGGCAAATGGGCATGGCTACAAAGATGAGGAGGTGGTGTAGACCAAGTACAATGCGAACATGGAGTATCACTAGCTCTATAAACTGTTGTCATGTATATTCCATAAACACGTGCACAATATTTTGTCAAGTGTATCACCGTCTTTTAATTGGATGAATGGGTAGATGATGCATGTATCTTATTTATTAGAAATGCGTTTATGCTCTATATTCATGTAAGCGAATGTGATATGTGTATTGTAAAATGTTTGTGTTCAATATATATTATGAATGATATTTATCTTGTAAAAAATCCAAAATAGTGAAATGGGCTCATCACAAGCCCCTCATCTGTCGGTTCTTTGCTAGAACCGATTGTAATGATCGTTTATCACAATAGGGGAAAAATTCGACTGTGATAGCGCTTCCTCATTACAATCGTTGGACTTTCTATCGCCACCAAAACCGATTGTGATGACGAAAAAGAACCGATTCTAATGTACATTCTTGTAGTAGTGAGAACCGATTGTGATAATGGGTCGCTTATCACAATCAATTCTTTCTCAGAACCGATTGTGATAACATGTTTCCTCATCACAATCAGTTTTGACAACGAACCGATTGTGATAAGCGGTCCCTTATCACAATTGGTTCTTTCTCTAAGAACCGATTGTGATAACCCCTTACCAAAATTTACAACTGACATACACGTATCACAATCGGTTTTTTATTCAAAAGTTTAGAACCGACACAGATGAAGTGATAATGATGTATCATTCTGTAGTAGTGACACACGTATGACAATCAATTTTTTTAGTCATAAATTTGGAACTGAAACAGATGAAGCGATAGTGATATGTCCCCGAATGTGCAAATCCGGACCCTCTGTGTATTCTGCACTAGTCCAGGATCACGCTAGTGCACACAGTCTCAACATAGATGAATATCACAATCATACGCAGCGGAATAATAAAAGTAACTCAATAATAGAATATAAACTATTGAGCGACCTTAAGTTCAAACTTACATTTGTGAAGCCTTGGCGGCCGACTCCAAATAAGCGGCGGCGGAGCGAAGAACATCGGTGAATCCCATCAATACGCCACGAGGCAAGCGGCGAGGAGTTCGACTCCTAGATAATCGCCTTCTCACGGAACTTCTTCTTCTTCGACGATGTAGACTTTTGCTCCTGGTGATTGTTTGTTTGCAAGGGTGAGTACATAAAGCACTCGGCAAGTCATGCCTGAGAATGCAAGTCTAATAACTATATGCATGGCTTATTCCAAATAGCGGTGAAGGGTTATTTTGCAATAAACGACATTCACAAATATTCATAATAGATTGTAAAGCGGTAAAACAGGTAACAATAGTAATAATTTCACAGTTGTTTCACAAGTAAACCATTCCACATCCTTACACAATTAACACTTTTCCACAGGCAAACTACCTCCAAACCCAAGTTTATTTTTATGAAAAGCTAACCCTTATTTGTAATCCCGAGCATTGTCGATCTGCGGACTCGGTTATTCGAATAGATTTTACACTCTGCGAGAGGTTATACACTTTACCCACAAGATACAATCCGCTCACCACGTCGGTAGTGAATCGCCATACAAGAGTATGCTTGAATGAGTGATCATAACAAAGTCTTTGGAAGCCTCTAACTACACAAGTGAACCTCTCAGGTTTTGCCCTACACCATCCCTTCCCTTAGCAAAGGCGAAGTATGGGACCGACATACCGTTGGATGGGTACCATGCCGCAGCCACTGTGCGCTCCCCTTCAAGCTACACAAGCGGTGTAGTTGACACCCAGTACCACAAGTAAGTTATTAGCAGCAATCAACTAGGTCAGTCCCATTCTGGACATGTGGTTGTGCGTTTGACTCAGTTCAAAGGCTTGCAAGGTTAAGTCCTTACGGTGACCAGGGCAAGACTACAGAAGAACCAAATCAACCTTCCCGATTGCCACACCTGGCCCACCCGATCATAATCTTGCCACTTTCCCGGTCTAAATCATTTTATCACCCCAGTTGATTATTGCGCAACACAATGCCAACAACTCAACATCCTTGAAGAAGTACGAATACCTCCACATATCAACTTCATCGTGTCGGCAACACGTCACACCATTCCAAAATACATTGCATATTCCATTAATCAATATTGACATTTAAAATTCCAAAATGATGTCAAAGTGCGTTGCGAGGACTAAGCGACTCTTGACGGTCTAACTAACCCATGTTGGCAATTTATTAGCTACCAACTATTAATCAACAAACCTAGGGTGACAAATGAATCATGGCATACAACTATTATAGACAAGGTGGCAATAACAAGTAGGTTAAATACCTAATCCCAAATTAATTGAAATCAGTTTATATCCAACTAGCATGCAATAATTTGAAACAACATAAGTTTCGAAAATGGGATCAACATGGTCAAAGCACAACTTGCCTGGCCCTTGCAAACTTTACTGTCTTTCACTCTTTATCCTTGATCCTTGATCCTCGAGCTTCAACTTCCACTTTCTCGATCCTCAGCTCGTTCGAATGACTTCCGGACGACACGTCTAACAATAAAGAAACACAAGTACAAACCAATTCAAAAGACAAATCGAATAAACTCCAAATAAAGAACGAATAGCATCGGGCACAATGGTTTAGAAGGATTTGGGAACTCGAACGGATTAGATCGAAGAGTTGACAAAAGAGAACAGGCTTTCGGGAAAACACCGAAGAGGGAAAGAGTAAAGCTGGGGAAGAAAGAATAATATTCCGAAGAATATTTCTTCTAAAGTTATTATCTTGGTTGGACAGATAGTGACACATGGGCACTCGATCTATAGATCGGGTCCATAAGGATATGTTAGTTCACAATGAACTAAAGCGATTCTCGAATTTGACTTTTGTTGACCGAGCGGACCTGAGTCAAACAAAAGGGAAGAAGACTAATAGACTAGATCGGGCACAAAGGTATGACACATGGCCATTGGTATATCGACCAAGTCCACGAACGAAGTCTAGGTTAAAGGTAGATTAGGTTTTCAGTGATACGACAAGACAAGTGTCTTACCACGATTGAAACAACGGGAAAGATTGCAAAGATAACAACGCGGCGCACGATGAACTTAGTTCATCGAACCGGTCTTAGGTTAGGGTTTTGATTCGGATTTGAAGATGATATGACGATGAGACTAGGCTCACGTCATGATGATAGAGGAGATGAAGGCATCGCACTAAGGTTTGTGCATGAATGCAAGCATGCGATGACAACGAAGTGATGAGAGCCAATCGTTAACGATGAAACGTTAACGATGGAACGCTAACGGCGAAACGTTAGCGGTGGAGCGTTAACGGCGGAGTGTTAGCGGTGGGGCGTTAACGGCAAGCGTTAACGGCGAAGCGTGCGGAGAGCGTTGCGGCAAAGCGTTAACGGCGAAAGCGTTGCGGAGAACGTGCGGTAAGCGTTAACGGCGAAAGCGTTAACAGCGAGGCGTGCAGCGGGCGTGCAGCGGGCGTGCGGTAAGCGTTAACGGCAAAGCGTTAACGGAGAGCGTTGGCGAAGCGCAACGGCGGGCGTGCGGTGAAAGCGTTAGCGAACGCGTGCGAAGCGTTAACAGCGGCGTTAACGGTGAAGTCAACAATGATAGGATACTCATGAAACAAGGTAGCGGCCGTCGGTGTAACGACATGGCGCGACAAAGCGCTACCAGGGCGGCTAACCGTCAGCGAACCGGCAACAGCGGTTAAGCCGAAAGCAGCGAGTTTAGGCGAATCGGGCTTCTCGGCAAGCGAAACCGCTTGGACCCTAAAGATGGAACAAAAGCAGTACCACGATGATCCACGGACGCGACAACACGGCGGGCGAACCAAAATATCTGCGGCGTCAAAGCGGCCAGCGACGGCGAAACCGCGGCCTAAATATATATAAAAAAATTCCGGAAGATGGGATGGCAAAGGGGGAATGTCTACTGCGTAGAACGCGGCGAGATGAAAATTTTGGACAGCCATAACTTCTAGAATAATGATCAGAACTTAACGAAATTTTACCGAGAGCTAGATGGGACCACGAGGCACACCGTGACGCAGGTGGCTCGAAGAAATACCTTCTGGAACACCGTGGGCGGTAGCCAGTGGCGTGGCCGGCGGTTGGTGGCGACTCTTGAGCCTTCTTGGGAGGAGGGAGGGGGTGGGCCGGCTCGGGCGGGGTGGGCTGCGGGGAGAGGGGAAGGGAATTAGGCCCAAGCAATTTCGGAATTTCCCAGCATTTTTCGAATAAAACAATTCTAATAAATCCAATTAAATCAATAGAGGCAATAAAAATACCCGAAAAATTCTAGAAAAATTCTAGAAAATATTTTGAGATATTTTGAACTAAAATAAAATATTTTCAAAAAAATTTATATAAACTTTTCGAAATAATTAATTAATTTCAATAAAAGGGCTTAATACAAATCGATTCCGAATAAATCCAATAAATAGCAAACGAGCTCCGAAAAATCTCAAAAATTACAGGAAAATTTCTTGAAGCACAAGGAATCCAAATAAAATTAAATTAATTTTATTTGAGGTTTAGAATAATCAAATTAAATTGTTTTAGCTTTTAGAAAATTCAAATCAAGTTTTATAAACGCGAGAAAATCAACGAAAATTTTTTGGAAGCTAAACAAAACCAAAATTTTTGAAAACCCAAATTTTGGAATGTTACATCTGTGCATGCACTACTACAGATCTGGCCTTCCATACCGGCCCATCAGTACCGGTTATGCATGAACCGAGACTAACACTTACATCAGTCCCGGTTCAACGGTCTATAAGTTCGGGGGGATCATCAGTACCGGTTTTAAATACCAACCGGTGCTGATGTGCTCACATCAGTACCGGTTGGTTACACCAACCCGTACTAAGCAGCACAGGAGCCGAGGAGGCTGCTTAGCACCGGTTGGTGTAACAAACCGGTACTGATGTGAGCACATCAGTACCGGTTGTTGTGTTTGACCGGTACTAATGCGCTTCGTCTCCCGCGCGCCTTTACGATGAAACTCTTAATTCGTGTTCATCCGAATTCTTGTTTTCCGATCCAGCCTCCTATAAAACCATCAGATCGAGTGAGGAGGTAGACGTACTGATGATCGGTAGTTAGCCCATTTTTTAACTATGGCAGCTTCTCCTTCTTCTCCCTCTGGCGCGCCATCATCACCACCTCGGGAGAAGAACGAGGAGGAGAAGGAGGAGGAGGAGGAGGAGGAGGAGCGGGAGGAGGAGGAGGACAATGAGGAGGAGGAGGAGGGTTGGGTCCGCTCGGGAAGCGC
Source organism: Rhipidocladum racemiflorum (assembly GCA_036346355.1). Classification (NCBI taxonomy): domain Eukaryota; kingdom Viridiplantae; phylum Streptophyta; class Magnoliopsida; order Poales; family Poaceae; genus Rhipidocladum; species Rhipidocladum racemiflorum. The sequence goes on from CM070584.1 coordinate 17,396,327, forward strand.
GACGTTGTCGGACGAGGATGACGATGATGAAGACGTCATCCACCACGACGACGACCGCCCCCCGCCTGACGATGACTCCGTCGATGATAGCCCCCCCGGCAGCGACGATGAGCAGTGGTATGGGTGATCGCGCCACCCACCACCCGTGCGCCGCTATGGATATTATATATATTGTAATTGATTAATATAATATGTAATGTTTTATATTATGAATTATTAATATGATATGTAATGTTTTATGTAATGAATTATTAATATAATATATAATGTTTTACCTCCCCCTTCTTGAAGCTCTGCCGCCTCTACCGTTAAATTGAAATATTCAAAAAAAATTATGAAACATAAAAAAAACATTCAAAAAAATTACGCCACAATGAGCAAATCGTTGAAAAAAAACGGCTTCGAGGAACATTTGATTGGACAGTGAAAATCAGGAGAAAATCGGAAGAAAAATTATGAAAGTATGATTCGAGATGAATGTACACATATAATTTTCACGTATCCAATTTAAATATTTAAAAATATATCGATAGTTAAAGTTTTGAAGTTTGGCCATCACTACGTCCAAAACGTCAGCATTTTTGAAGACCGAAGGGAGTAGTAACTTTGGATTGAATTTTTTAATTTAAAAAAAGTGTAATAGAAAACAACTTAGATACCTCACTTAACAACAATGAAAGACAAGAGATGATGCTCTCTCCAGCTCGCAAAAACTTGTCGGTTTGAGATATGTGTAGTCAAAATTTTGAAACTTTAGCTATGAATATCTTCATAAATATTTATATTAGATGCATGAAAATCATATGTGTACATTCATCTTGAATCATACTTTCATAATAGTATAATTTTAAGAAATTTTTCTGTCAAAATCGGTCAAAATCGGAAGAAAAATTATGCCACAATGAGAAAATCATTCAAAAATTATGTCAAACGGTTACAATGCACATCAGTACCGGTTGGTTAGACCAATCGGTACTGATCTCTACCATCAGTACCGGCTGGTTAAATCAGCCGTCTTGAATCATCCACATCGAGACGGTTGAGACTCTGATGGTACTATCTATCAGTTCAATGGCTGCTGGGCTGTGGGGATATCAGTACCGGTTCAAGTAACCAACCGTCACTAATGGTCTAACATTAGTGACGGTTGGTACGTTGAACTGGTACTAATGTCAGACCAATTTAAACTTCTTCGTCCTCCCGCTCACTGCCAGAGCAAGAACAGTTCATCGCGCGAGAAGAACAGGAGCTTCGGCCAAGAGCTTCAAGGGAGGGGAGGTGTGTAACACCCCGGCATTTAATATGCCTGAATGCTACCAAGCATAAGCTAAACAACATCTAAATACCACAATTAAACATAAATTCCAGCAAAGGCGCATATGCTAAAAACCGAGATTTCGGCAGCATCTCCTTTGTTTTATCATGATTTGAACAATAGCAAAATATCACATGATAATCATAATGGAAAACATCCAAGGCAGCATCAATGGGTAATATAGCAGCAATTTAAGTCTACCAAAATGGAATTAACCATCTCATAATCTAATACGAAGTGAAGGATGTAATCAAGCATACGAACAAATCATAATCCTAGTTTCATCACACTAGAATCATGATCTCAACTCTGAAGGGTAATTATAGTCTAAATGTGTGGGAAATTATGTGATGAAGTGCCGCTAAGCCCTTTTCCCGCATGCCGGTGTCAACGTACCTAAAAACAACATAAAACTCAGCAAGTATATTGCAATGGGCAAAAAAAAACAATTCAATGTAACATCACTACATACCATGCTCAACTTCATGGTCAAGTCATAATCTCATATTCAACATCATATTCATGTCTCAAAATCATTGTTCACATATCATCATCATCATCATGTATGCAATGTGATGCAATGCAATGCTCATATCTCCTGGAAGCTTATACCGGTATAGCTGAGTGCACACCCGTCGGCGTGCACCCTCTCCCCCCTTCCATCCCGTAGATGGAGGGTGCCTACTCCTCGCTTCCATTCGCCACGTGGATGGAATCACGATGTAGGTCTTACTCAATGGCGTTCCGGACTAGTCATAACTTTCTCACCGACCTTACCGGACTAGTTATGACTTTCTCACCGCCCTCGCCATGTCTCATGCCATGAATGCAAAGATGCCAACATCATAAAATAATTTGCACATTTACTTAAACCAATCATGGCATAGAATCATAATAGATCATTTTCATCATACCAATAGCAAGCATTAAAGCATGGCATGTTATCGCATCATAAATTCAATTTCAACTCATCAAAACTAGCGATCTACAACTCGCTACCCATTCCAATACAGTTAGTTGCCTTAACCTCCAGCGACGGATTGATGAGAAGTAGTGGGCACTCCCGGGGTCACACCACCTACATATAGGCATCACACACTCACAAAAATGCCCACCAAACATTACACAACATTAATCTAACCCGACTTCGCACCCTACTTGCAAAACCCAAAAACAGAGGCTCTGTCCCGCTGGGACAGCAGACTTCCAACGGCCATAACTTGAGTTCTAAGACTCCAAATCAATTAAACGGGTACATCCTCGCGTAGCTTAGGAAATTTCCCAACTTTTTCTAGTTATAGGGAAAAACTGATTCGGAATATAAAGTTGTTTAATCTACAAAATACCGTGATCTGTTTCAATCACGTCACAAATTTTGACACGCTCGGTAAAACAGTCATAACTTTCAAACGGATGATCGGAATTTAACGTGCTTTATGTCCACGGAAAGATAATTAAATTACCTACAACTTCTTCGACGTTCGTACGACCAGATTCCAAGTCTAAATGGGAGAAAAACTGAACCCTAGATCGACTGCTGATGCTGTCCCAAAACAGAAACGTGGCAACATCTAGATCTAAACCAATCTACTCAAGTCCAGCACCACCAATTGATCTAAAATCATGATAAACACCATTAGAACAGATCCTAGACCAACCCTATGGATTCCCATGGCCATACCTTCGCCCGACGACCGAAAACCCAACGGATCTCCTCCCGGTTCGCGCGATCTCCTTCCTCGCTCCAAATCCACCGGATCTCCTCGTCGCGGAGCACTCCAATGGACGGATCTTTGAGGTGTTGAGGTGGAGAACTCCCCTAGGGTCAGCAAGGGAGGTGGAGAGGGGAGGAGAGGGGTGGTGGCGCCATGGGGGAAGATGGAGAGGAAGGGGAATGGTGGAGGCGCATGGGGGGGCTAGGGGGTGGCGGCTAGGGTTGGGAGAGGGAGTTTGGGGGTGCACCAAGAGGTGGGGGCCAGATTTGGCTTCCCAAAAGTCCCCCCCCTTGGGCCCAAACCCTTCCACCGGAGGCCCAACTCAACCCCCAAGGCCCAAAGTCCCCCGGAGAGGCCCAAAACACCCGAAACGGCCCAAAAACACGCTATAAACGGCATAACGTAAAGTTTTAACCTCCATTTACATATTTTATAATGTTTTGACCTCAGCATCCACATTTTATAAGATTACGACACTCCATAGTGTCACAAGGTGCTGCCAAAATTTTAAATTTTTGGTCATTTTACTCGCAACCAAGGTAACTAAGGTTAGTAACATCATTCCTCACTACATTGGTCTTAAATGGAGCCTCTTCTTTGCTTGAATCATGCATGAAGAAGTTTTGATTATTTTTCCCCATAATCGATGAAAGATTATGAATGTAAAGATCTAGCTCGATCTTTTCAAGTAGGATACAAAAACTTGTTGTGTAAGCTTAGAATTTGCTTGTATTATAATATAACTCGCATTTAAGGTGTGGATCTGGCTCAGATTTACGTTTTAGTTTCATCGATCGATGAAGGATGGGGTTTGGTTGCACGTAGTTGGGGAAATTAAGAATGGTGCATGAAAACCATGGAGTTTGGAATCTTCAAATGGCAATAGTTATGTGAAAAAGAAGAAATTTAATTTCATTTGCGAATTAAAATAATATCAGAAATATAAATGGCTTTATAGAAAATAACCGCCAAGTCCTACATAATGTAGATGGACCGGCGATGGATGTACATTGACCGACGCTCTCCGGAGTTCTTGCAAGATTTGCAAGCTTTTCTTCGTGCGCCGATGCTCACATGAAGTCAAGCTACATATGTTGTCCATGCATAGATTGCAAGAATGAGAAGGAGTGGCCAAAATCTAGCCACCTTCACTTCCATTTGCTCTCAAGAGGTTTCGTGCCAAACTATACTGTTGGACCAAGCACGGTGAAGAAGAGACTATACTGGGAAGATGGTGAAGAAGAAGAAGAGGGGACAATAATATACCAGTCTTTGTCCAACACCGTTCGTTCGAAGATACATTGGGGAGTTTGGCGATGATGACCTAGACCAGATCTCGCTTGATGGATAGGAGAATACAATCGATGAAAGACATTACAAAAAGTTCCAGCGCTGCGAAGGACCATGAAACTCTCTTTGTACCCACACTCGCCGACAAGGCCACAAAAATTGCATACCACACTAGAATCGATGCAATGGAAGGCGACCAATGGATTGTCTGATAAGGGATTCAATGAGTTGCTATGCCTCATAAAGAAGTTGCTTCCAGATGGTAACACACTACCTGAAACTACGTACGACACCAAGCAAGTTGTCTGCCCTTTGGGGTTGGAGGTACAGAAGATACATGCATGCCGTAATGATTGTATCCTTTATCGCAATGAGTACGAGGATTTGGAAGCTTGTCCGGTGTGCAAAGCTTCGCGGTATAAGACCAGGCGTGATGACCCAGGCGAGGAAGATGGGCAGCGTAAGAAGAAGAGACCCCCGGCTAAGGTGGTGTGGTATTTCCCTATAATCCCCCGATTGAAGCATTTATTTGCGAACAAAGCTCATGCACAGATGATGTGCTGGCACAAAGAAGATCGTAAGGACAATGGAAGGCTAAGGCACCCCGCTGATGGTTCCCAGTGGAGGAAAGTCGATAGAAAGTACCCGGACTTTGCTGAGGATGCGAGGAACATAAGGTTTGTGTTCAGTACGGATGGGATGAACCCGTTCGGTGAGATGAACAGCAGTCACAGCACTTGGCCCGTGACTCTATGTATCTACAACCTTCCTACTTGGCTGTGTATGAAGCGGAAGTACATCATGATGCCGTTACTTATCCAAGGGCCGAAGCAACCTGGAAACGACATTGACGTGTACCTCAAACTGTTGGTTGAAGATCTGCTAACGTTGTGGAACAATGGTGTACTTGTGTGGGATGAGTACAAAAGAGAGTATTTCACCTTACGTGCATTGCTATTCTTAACCATCAACGACTGGCCTGCACTTGGTAACCTGTCTGGCCTATCTATCAAAGGATATAAAGCTTGCATCCAGTGCTTAGAGGATACAGACAGCAAGTATCTGAAAAACTCACGAAAGGTTATGTACATGGGCCACCGTAGGTTCCTCCATATGAAGCACCCATTACGAAGGAATGGTGAGAATTTTGATGGGACAGAATAGAAACGTAAGAAGCCCATGCATCGCAGTGGGACACTTGTATTTTCTATGGTAAAGGATCTAAAAAAAGTATTTGGAAAGGGTCGTGGTAGCAAATCTGTCCCCACTGAACAAGATCATACGAAGCCTATTTGGAAGAAGAAATCAATATTTTGGGACTTACCGTACTGGAAAGACTTAGAGGTCCGCCACTCATTGGACTTCATGCATATCACGAAGAATGTTTGCGTGAACCTGCTAGGCTTTCTAGATATGTACGGCAAAACAAAAGATACACTTCAAGCACGAAAGGACCTGCTTCTACTGGGACTCAGGAACGACCTACATCCGGAAAAGAGAGCGAAAGAACAACATTACCTCCGCCCCGCGAGCTACACTCTGAGCAAGGAAGAGAAAAAAACATGATTAAGTTCTTCAGCAGCGTGAAGGTCCCTTCTGGATACTCCTCAAACATAAAGAGACTCATAAAAACGAAAGAGAATAAAATCGTACACCTGAAATCCCATGATTGTCACATGTTGATGACACAGCTACTCCCATTGGCGGTGAGAGGTAGTTTGCCGGACTGGGTATGAGGGACAATCATAAAGTTGTGCTCGTTCATCAACGCGGTGTCGCAGAAGGTCATCGAGCTGAATAACGTATCTCAGTTGCAGCATGATGTGGTCGATAGTATGGTCAGCCTTGAGATGATCTTCCCTCCGTCCTTCTTTGATATTATGGTCCATCTCATTGTCCACATTGTCAAAGAGATAGAAATTTTCGGACCCATTTTCCTACATAGTATGTTCCCATTCGAGAGGTACATGGGGGTCCTAAAGAAGTATGTTCGCAACGGGTTTCGTCCAAAAGGTTGCATTGCATAGGGTGTTGGCACAGAGGAGGTGATTGAATTTTGTGTCGATTACATTGATGATTTGAATCCAATTGGCATCCCTGTATCACGCCATGAGGGGAGGCTACGGGAAAAGGGACTCTAGGGAGAAAAGAATTCTTTAGCGACGATCTACTTTAATTTAAACAAGCACATTTCATAGTCTTGAAACAAACAACTGTAGTGGCTCAGTATATCCATGATCATGAGATGATTCCGCGCGACCAATACTCAGAGAAGTCGGAAAAGTGGATCGCACTAGAGCAAATGGACCGTTTCGGCGGTTGGTTACAAAATCAGCTGATAGGCAACCAGACAGACAATGAACAGTTCAGACTCTTGGCTCGGGGACCAATCACTAGAATCATATCATTCCATAGGTATGAGATAAATGGGTACAGATTTTACACGACTGCCCAGGATAGCAAGAGCACCAACCAAAACAGCGACGTTCGTATAGATGCCTTCGACAAAAATGGAAAGATAGACACCTACTATGGTTGCATAGAGGAGATCTGGGTGCTCGAGTATGGACCTTTGAAAGTCCTTCTGTTTCGGTGCCAATGGATCAAATTGACAGCTGTTGAGATCGACGAGTACGGTATGACAACCGTAGACCTCAAGCAAGTGGCCTATAGGGACGAACCATTCGTGCTCGCCAATGATGTGGCACAAGTATTCTATGTGATGGACATGAACAGCAAGCTGAAAAAGCAGAAGGACAAGCATCCTAAAAGCAAGAAGCAGAAGGTGGAGACTATCAGCATCAAACAACCAAGGCGCCGTGTGGTTCTTCCAGGAAAAAGAAGGATTGTCGGAGTTGAGGGCATCACAGATGAAGAAGAGTACAATCAATTTGATGAGCTACCTCCTTTTATGGTGGACATAGGCATAAGTGTCTTGAATGATATAGAAGAATCTCCATATGTACGACACGATCATGATGAAGGATCACTTGTAAAAACAAAGTATGTTAGCAAATAAGTCCAACCGTGTTGTATAAACCCGTATATGAATTATGAATATGGTTATTACACTAATCTCTCTCTCTCTCTCTCTAGCTGATATAAACTCGTGTATGGCAATTTGTAGGGTTTGTCAATAATCTGAAGCTACTAATTACGAAGAAAAGAAAAAGCATTCCAAAATTAACAACATCTAGCGTGAGGTTTTAGTCCAAGGCTACCAAGATCAGAGTCCTCGTAGAATCGCACTATTGCAAATCTATCGAATAATTAGCAATGCTACAAGCCATATTAGTTACTCACAACATTAGTTCGAATCCATAACGACATGGATGTATTAGCGACTACTAGCTTTTGTAGAGACTTCTAAGTTGGGCCAATGCAAAAGTGTGGCCGTAAGATGTTCCTAGCTAGCATGGTAAAATATGACACATAACTAGATAACTTTTACTAGATATAAAAATTTAATTACAAACAAAGAAAATCCACAAAAAGAAGTAAAATAATTATTAAGAATTAAACACGAGGCCAACAAATCTGAAATTTTTATTCAAGGTACAGTATATTTTAAAAAACCCATCATAAATCAATTTATGTCCTCAAATTAATTAATTAGTGTAATGGAAATTATAAAAAATCCCACTTATACTGGGTCATAACACCAACCAGATGCTTGATAGCGTAAAACAAGACGGGTCATAACACCAACCGGCTTGATAGCCCCTAGGGCAACAAGTATCTGAGGGCATCGATCTGGGTGATAACACCAACTCTTTGATAGCCCCTAGGGCAACAAGTACACAGGGGCATCAATACCGGGTCATAACACCAACCGGTACTAATAGTATCTAGCAATACCGGTTGGGAAAATGTCCCGGTACTAATTCCCCTCGTATAAAAAGTGGAGAGGTCCAAACTCTTGTCTTTCTCGCCACTGCCGCCTCCAAGTCTCCAACTCCGCCGTCCACACCGTTTGCGCCGTCCTCACCCCCGTCGTCCGAGCATCCGACGACTCCACTGTCCACGCCATCTGCGCCGTCCTCACCCCCGCCGCCGTCAGCGCCGTGCGCACCCCCGGTGTCCACGCAGTCCTCCGACAACCCCGGCCGGCGTCCTCCGACAACCCTGGCCGCCGTCCGCGTCGACCTTCGACAACCCCATCCTCACCCCCACTGTCAGCGCCGTGCGCACCCCCGCCATCCGTGTCGTCCTCCGACGACTCACCGTCCGCACCCCCATGGCTACATCCTCGGCCAGCTTCCTCCATACCGGCGCCGCATCCTCCTCTCCGGCTGCGGCGCTTCTGGTGAAACCCTCTTCGGCGTCTACTTACACTTACTGTTTAGTGGATTATGTGGATGCATGTTTACTTTGGTTGTTTACTGATTATGTGGATTATGCGGATGTTTACTGTGGATTATGTGGATGCTGATTATTAATGTGGATGGACAATGTTGCTGATTATGCTGATTATGTGGATGTTTACTTTGGATTATGTGAAATGTTGATTATAAATGTTGATTATGTTGATTATATATGTAAATTTGAAATGTGTAAGTATATGTGAAATGTGTATAAGTATATGTGAAATGTGGCTTATGAAATGAGTAAGTATATGTGAAATTTGAAATGTGTAAGTATATGTAAATTTGAATTGTGTAAATTTAAAATGTGTAAGTATATGTGAAATGTGTATTAGTATATGTGAAATGTGGCTTATGAAATGAGTAAGTATAAGTGAAATTTGAAATGTGTAACTATATGTAAATTTGAATTGTGTAAATTTGAATTGTGTAAGTAGATGTGAAATGTGGCTCATGAAAATTTGAATTCTGAGATATATATGTATATGTGAAATATGTAAGTATGTTGATAGTATACGCGTCGTTGCCGCCCGTCTTCCTCTATCCACTCTTTCCCACCACCCTCCGAGTCGTTGCCACGCGTGACCTGTCCTCCCCTATCCCCAGCACCCTCTCTATTTCCCCCCTCTCTCCATCCCTCTGTGTCCCCCCTCTCGCTCCCTCTCTGTCTCCCCCCTCTCTCCCCCATCTCTTTCTCCCCTCTCTCGATCCCTCTCTGTCTCCCCCCTCTCTCTGTCATCTATTAGAACTAGTAAGGTGCCCGTGCGTTGCAACGGTATCTACATTTTGAACGGTTGTCCTGCTATTACGATAACATAAAACAAGAAAATATGTTGTGCAAATAATACCATATACAGTAGGACACTATTGAAGCAGTATTTCTATATTTCTATGTAAATGAAGCGTTCTGACGCTTCGTTTCTTGCGCCTAGAGTGGTTAATTAATTAAAGAGGTGGGTAATTAAAGAATGGTCTTGTGTGCTGTTTTGCATCTACACCTGGAGTGGTTAATTAAAGAGGTGGGTAATTAAAGAATGGTAGAACTGGTAATTTTGATGAAATGACGTGGGAAGAAACTCCCACTTTATATAGTAGAGATCAATGAACGCTTGTGTGGCTTGTTGCTTGTGGGTTATGGTCTGAGAACTTATGTCTGTGGGTGGTTCATTTCTACTAGATACCAAATTTCGTATGTAAAGTCAAAAATTGAATTCTAAAATGTGTAAGTACATGTTATCTATGTAATTATATGTTAAATGTGTAAGTATACTTTTGTTGATCTTTTTTCGTTAATTTTTAGTGCACTTTTCTAGCCTAAGAAAAAACGATGACGGACGAAGGATATGATGGAGAGGAGGAGTTCATGAGGAATTTAATTGTGGGAGATGATCTTGTAGAGGTGGAGGGTCGTGAACCCGCCGAGGCCGCCGAGGCAGCAAGGCCCGTTGAGTCTGTTGAGGCTGCCATGGTAATTAGTACAAATGCGTATATGCTGGTTCCACTATCATGCTAAGTCAACATTCTAACTCGTTCATCATTATACCATATTTTCATACTAGTCAATCGAGTAGGCCATCACGTCACCGAGGTCCAAGCAAGAAGTCGAAGGCCAGACATATTATTCCACCGTTCAATTCGGCATTCGGCTTCCACGTCAGGGACCACGTGCCAATTAGTATCGCTAAATGGGATAATGTCCCTGAATATACAAAGAATATGATCTGGACCGATTTGAAGGAGACATTCACCTTCCCCGAAAAGGACCGACGAGAAGGTGAAGAGTTACGCGTTCAAGAAGATGGCCATCGCATTCTAGACATATAAAAAGAAGTTGACCACGGAATATATTAAGAAGGACCTAACACTCGACTTCAACAAGCACCCAAAGTTGCAGGATCACTGGGATGCGTTCGTCAACTATAAGAATTCAGAAGAAGGTTGAAGTTTGACCGAAAAGAACATTCAGAATGCACAGAAGAAGCAATATCACCAACGCCTCGGCCCTAGTGGTTACCGTCGAGCGAAGCCCAAATGGGGGCAAAGGGAACAGGGATTGCTTGTGAAGGGTGTCACGCCCGCAACTTTGGAATGGCCAGACAGAGCGAAGAGTTGGTTTTATGCTCATGGCGGTGCACTTGACGATGATGGAAACCCGGTGTTCGGGAATGTGATGACAGATGTCGCTAGTAGACTTGTAAAGTCGATCGAGGACTCTTCCCAGGGCACCTTTGTGCCAAATAGGGAGAATGATGAGCTAACAAGGGCCCTACAAAACTTGGAGCACCCTGGACGCACACGAGGCATTGGCATTGTTCCATGGAAGATTGGTTTTGCTAAGGACGCCGAGACCTATAGGAGTCGGGCGAGAAGCAAGTCCCGACAGGCACAGTGGATGCAAATGCTGGAACAACGCATGAATCAAATGGTTCAAGAACATATGAATCAAACACAAGAAAGCATAAAGGAAGAGGTCCAAAGACAGGTGCAGTTAGCCTTGAGCCAACGGGTGGATGCGAGCCAGGAACCTCCTACTAATGCAGACATCCTTAGTCCCACGGGGCGGCGGAGCAGCTGCACTTCTGGTGGGCTGCCCGAAGAGGACTTGGGCCATTGGCCTGTGGACGACATCACGCAACGGACACCTTGTGAGTTGCACGTCCAAGCGAAGAACATCTCCTTCATGGCGGCTCACGACATGGCTCACCAAATGGAGCCGGGGCAGGTCATCCATGGCTAGCAGATACCGGCGGGCTATTCCAAGGTCTCGGTGGAGGAGGTATGCCCAGGATGCTAGGACCTTGACCTTGACATGCCCGGAGGTGACAGAACTACAACGTTAGGAGAGGCAGTGCACACTTTCATTCTGTGGCGTAAGAAGTACATCATTTTTAGAGACACACATAAGCGGTCCCCTCTGACACCTCCATCACCAAAATTATCACCCATCAGAAGAAGCCCGTCTCCTACACCAACCCCTGCATGCGAAACTCCAACTCCAACATCGTCGCCCAATAGAAGCCAGCCAGCTCATCCAACAGCTCACAAGAAGACGGGATCCACCCAAAGCAATAAGATGGCCGCACCTTCAAAGCGGGTGTACGATATGACGAAGGAGGAGACCGCCAAGGTAGTCAGGGCCGAGGTCACTGATTTTTTTAATCCCAGGTCACTAGAGAAGAAGATTCAACCTGGTATAGAGGAATTTCTAAAAGACCTGAGGACAATAAAAGGTTTGAAAGATTTAAAGGAAAAACCTCATGTCTCTGACTACAAGCGCACACTGGTCAAGGCAAGTAAGAACAAGACGTCATCAGCTGAGCAGAAGGCCGATGAGATGGCAAAATTCCTCGAAGAAACTGGTCTTGCCCTAGATCAAGTATTAGGCAACTAGGAGATTGAATTTGCAATCATATGTGTAGTGCATTCGGATGGTTCCATGCCAAAATCGTCGGCGAATTCAAACAGAAATTCATTGTTACATTTGCCTCTCGTGTGCATATGCCATCATGCTATCTTTTTAGTTAGTTAACTTAATTTCCATGCATCCATTTCACCCTCTCAGCCTTTTCCAACACAGATCTTGCTTCAGCAACCGGAAAACAATTTATGCGGTTACTATGTGTGCCAATTTATGGACATACAGACCGGAGGTCTTTGCTGCTTGCAAGCTTGTAAGAAATTGACGCCGGCGCATGTGATAGCAATCCAAGAACAACTCGTTGGCTGGATTTACGATGAGGTCATAAATCCTAAAGGCGAGTTCTATGTTTCGACGAATAGGTGGGGCCCTCCGATAAAGGCTGGTGAACTATCGGAGTCGACTTCTACGGCTACCGAGAGCGACACACATAAAGAAGGGCCCCATAAACATTCTGTAATTAAAGCTGTAATGAATATTAGTGATACATATTGGTTCTAATTGGAGTTGTTAATATAAGTTTTGTGATTTAATTATCATTTAATTGCGCATGATTAATTATATGTGCTTTTAATTAATAGATAGATATATGTAGACTTAACATATATTATATTGCCTTATTGCAAGATAGCACTATTTCTACAGTTTTCCAAAACTATGAACTATTTGTGTAGAATTATCATTATTAAAATAGTGATCAACCGTTTGTGTTATGACCAGGTACAAGTGGGATTTTAAAATTTTTTTCATTACTGTAATTAATTAATTTGAGGACATAAATTGATTTATAAATTTCTCATAAATTTATAACGTCTTTTATGAAATATACTATACCTTGAATTAAAATTTTAGATTTGTTGGATGAGTATTTAATTCTTAATATTTCTTTTACTTCTTTTTTTGCAGATTTTCTTTGTTTGTAATTAAATTTTAATATGAAGTAAATTTAAGTATTATTTTAAATTTTTATGTCAACCAAGAACGGGCATCCTGCCTGAGCGAAACTATTCTATCAGTGCAAGTTTACTACGGTCTGCTGCTCTACAACCGCATCAAAGACGAGCACGCGGCGGTCGACGCCGAGCGCGGCAGGATAATGAAGCTATGCATTTCACGACTTCGCCACCAAGTCCTACAAGACCGAGTCCCGCACCGTGAGCTTCACTCAACCTCCTTAGTGAAGCTCACGGTGCGGGGTTCGGTCTTGTAGGATTTGGCGGCGAAGTCACGAAATACCTCCATGATCCCGCCGCGCTGGGCGCCGATCGCCGCGTGCTCGTCTTTGATGTGATTATAGAGCAGAAGTCCGTAGTAAACTTGCACTGATACAATAGTTTCGATCAGCAGATGCCCGTCTGCTTGATATAAAAAATTAAAATAATACTTACATTTACTTGATATAAAAATTTAATTACAAACAAAGAAAATTTGCAAAAAAGAAGTAAAAGAAATATTAAGAATTAAATACTCATCCAACAAATCTGAAATTTTCATTCAAGGTAAAGTATATTTCATAAAACCCATTATAAATTTATGAGAAATTTATAAATCAATTTATGTCATCAAATTAATTAATTACAGTAATGGAAATTTTAAAAAAAACCAACTTGTACCGGGTCATAACACCAACCGGTACTGATGATCTATTATCAGTACCTGTTGGATGCTCCAACCGATCGATGAGCTATTGTCGATCGATCGACCTCCTCCGGCATCGATGATCTATTATCAGTACCGGTTGGAGCATCCAACCGGTACTGATAACAGATAATTAGTACCGGTTGGATCCTCCAGCCGGTACTGATAACAGATTATCAGTACCGGCTGGAGGTTCCAACCGGTACTGATAATAGACCATCAGTACCGGCTGGATGTTCCAACCGGTACTGATGGGCATATCAATACCGGTTCCCCCAACCGGTACTGATGCCCATTGGGCATCAGTCCCGGATGGCTGGTACCGGTTCAAAAACCGGTATTGATGGCGCTTATGAACCGGTAGTGACGGCGAGATCTGTAGTAGTGATGTATGATTGATCAGCACCATTATATTCTGGATCTACCAAAATCAACGGTGCAGATCTTTTTCTTTTTTTCTCTTATTATCGTGGAAATTATAGCCACTATAAAAGCGAGCTCAATGATTTCTTCTCACTTCGTTTTAATAATATAATAGATATAAAATTTGCACTAGAGATACACATTTTATCAAATATGCATGCCACCGAGCTACTGAAGAACAAGTGCGCACCATGCACTCATGGTTCATCTATTAAAATGCATGGTAGCATTTCTCTCCTTCGTTTTCTTGCCCTCATCTAGCAAAGAACCGATTCGGAATCTTGCTTAATTTGCATGTCGGAATGATTTTCTGCAATGTAGCTACTTGACACTAGATCTATATCCAAAAGAGGGGAAAAAAACACCACGTACACCGGTCTTTATTCTTTTCCCTAGCTTGCAACAACAGGATTGGAATCAATTGCACCAATTGCAAATTCCTTTACCAAAGCATCTCACAAACCTCTTTATTCCCACCAATGCATGGCCCAAGCTATGGTGACTCCGATCCCCAGTTTGTCCTCTGCAGTATCTATAAAAGGCCCCTCACGCAATCGCTTCCATGCATCTCACTACACCAGTGCTAGCTGATCCACTGTCTCCTTGTGTTTATCTCACTGTCTAGAGTTACACGACAGCCATATAGAAATTGCAATGTCGACGGTCACCTCTTGCACCCTCCTGTGCGGCCGGCCGGTGGCGAAACCGGTGAATACCTCCGGCAGTAGCCTTCAGTCCGGCAAGGCACCAGCAGTTGCTCTCCTTTCTTTCCCAAGGTCTCGGCCTCTTTCTCTGTGCTTTTCAACTAGTGCAAAGGGGGAGCGCAATCCAAAGACGGATTTGCCGCCATTTAACATCTCCCCTGTCGGTAAGCTCATATACTCTCGTAACATTGTTCATTGTCTCGCGTTTCTTTTTGATCTTCGATGTACAGTTTGACCAAAAATTTCTACCGCTTGCAGAATGCTAGTAAAAGGATTATGATAGAGCAATATTGTGGAAATAAGTTTGATAGCAAATATCTGTTACCTCTATATAAATATGTGGTTAAAGTTGGAGATAATCAAATATTTAATTGTATACTTACCATGCCTAGTATGATATTGCACATTTGGTCCATCAAATTGATCTTGCTCAGCTAATTAATTAATGAATTCATTTGACGTCGTGATATGTACGAAGCTTTGGTGCACCCGGTGCCGCAACTGGAGGAGGATCGGTGGGGGCTGGAGGAGAAGGACGACAACGTGACCCTGTGGCTCCAATTGCCGGGGCTCTCCAAGGAGGACCTCCTCGTCCAGATCGACGAGGATGTGCTCGTCATCAGGAAGAAGCACAAGCCCGACGCCGGTGCCGGCGGCGGGACCAGCAAGGACGAGCTTAAGGACGACGGCGTCTACGCGCGGCTGCTCGTCCCGGCGGGGTATAACAGGGAGGACGTCAAGGCAGAGCTCGGCTCCGGCGTGCTCAGTGTTACCATCAAAAAGGTCAAGGAACACGCGCGCAGGATGATCAATGTCAACATCGATCCAGTGAAGTCAAGTAGCTAGGAGTGCTCGCGTATGCACGACTGCACTGCCGTTTGACGTGGCGTGAAGGAGCACTTGCCCAAGAGGCACATGAATAACTACTCTATATATATACGTACCCCTTGTTTTCCTAAATATGCGACCATGTACGTATATGTATGTAATGCGTGCTTGTGCTTCCAACCAAATAAATGAGCCTCCGTTTGTTGTTGCTCTACAAAAGTGTGACGCTGTTGCTGCATCCATTTCACGGTTACACGGTGCTGTCGTGACTTCTCTAGTATGCCGATGTCCAACTTTGACCATTAGTGCGAATACTACTTTATTATCAAAATATTATAAAACTATATATATATATATATATATATATATATATATATATATATATATATATATATACCTTTGGTAATACATATACATATACTATTTCACATGTTATGATAAAAATACATATCTATATTGAGTAGAGTATGAAAATTTTGACCACATGCATACCATGCCGAAGGAGATTGCCTGAAAGTCCCAAAAACAGCAACTGCATGCAATCTCTCAGCTATCCATTTTCAGATCTAACGTCCTAGGATGACTGCTACAGAGTCCCCACAATACCATAGTGCCTTCTAGTATGAAACAGAGGAATTAATAACCACACTAGATGATATCAACTTTGTTTATCACTTACAGCAGTATAAATTTTAGTTAATTTGTATCTAAAAACTCCACTTGAATCGTCTGATCTGTGTTAGCCAGGTCTAGTATTCAATAGGTTACATGTACTAACCAATCCACCCAAAAAAATCTAAGTTGCTGAATACTTAGGCAATATATTTCACCACTAAAATTAAGTGTTAGTTTAACCTGAAAACGTAATTAATACATGAAACACCACTACAGAACAGTACACTACTGTCGGTTTTGAAACGCCATCACTGCCAGTTATAGGAGCCAGCAGTGATTGGTCGGTAGTGATACTCGGGATTATCACTTCCGGTTCCTGAGCCTCCGTTTGTTGTTGCTTTATATGTAATACTAAGTGAATAACTACGTAACCACACTAGATGATATCAACTTTGTTTATCCCTTACAGCAATATAAATTTTAGGTAATTTGTATCTAAAAACTCCAATTGAATGGTCTGATTCCTCTTTACCGAAGAAGTATGTGCTTGAAATAAGTGAGCACGGGCTTTTCTTGTTAGTTTGAATCATTTTTTTAAAACTGTGTTAGCCAGTTTTAGTATTCAATAGGTAACATGTACTAAGAGCATCTCCAGCAGAGCCCCTAAACCAGTCCCTAAACATTAAAATAGGGAGTGTCGTAAAAAAAACAGATCCAACAGGGCCCCAACTCAAGCCCTTAGAATTAGGAGGCCCCTAAATTTACCTCCTAAGCCCCAATTCCGAGGGGGCCCCAACTCAAACCCCTAAAATTAGGAGGTCCCTAAATTTGCCTCCTCAGCCTCAATTCCTGTGACATAAGTACAACCCCTATTATTGAAGATAGGGAAATACATTAGAGGCTTCGAAAATTTTATCATGTTTTGAAAATTTTAAATTTAAATTTGAGATACCATGTTTTTAAATTGTAAATGTTAATATGCTTATGTTTTATATATTACAAATATTTTTGATTGAATTTTAGTGGTGTCAAATGAAGATTATACATAGCGGATATGTTAAAAATATGAGAAAAAGTAAAATAGGGACTGAGATTTAGGGGCTGTTGCTGGACTTGAGCTCTGAAAACATGGCCCCCAAAAATAGATGGAGTCCCTAAATCCAAAATAGGGACCCTGTTTTAGGGGCCCTTGCTGGAGATGCTCTAACTAATCCACCCAAAAAATCTAAGTTGCTGAATACTTAGGCAATATATTTCAACACTAAAATTAAGGGTTAGTTTAACCTGAAAACGTAATACATGAAACAAAAAAATTAAAATAATAGAAAAGCACATAATCGGACAACCTAAAAAAAGCGTGTTTTGATGATTTACAGGAAAAAATAGAGAAATTTTTTTGAGACATATGTGTGAGAGAGAAATTAACCAAGAGATTGCATTAATTCTGGGGACTCAACAGAAATTTTACCATGAGGCTGGAGCACTTCATGTACTTGATATCTTCCAATAGGTTTAGAGAAGAAATTTCTACATGGAATTCCTATGGAGCAATCCTTGTTCCAAAAAAAAAAGTCCAAAAACTCCCATAATTTCTTGTAACTTCAGTTCTCCTTTGTGCGGGCCGGCAACATATAACTCTATTGAAAACATTGCAGTAGTTCATTCAAACAATCGTCACTCGTCAGTATGATTTGAACCCTAGCAGATCTCCATCATCACAATTTGGTTTTGCTGCAATCAATCAGGATATAGCCCTTTGGGCGAATCCAAATCATATACTAGCACGCTTACGTACTAGCATAACCCAACGCAAGGTAAAATTTAGGGCATCTCGAAGAAATAATTTATTTACCGATTATGCTACCAACTGGTTGGTGGCGCTGGTGTATTTTTGCAACAAAGGGCCGGGGATACCGAATATGATTACATACGTGTCACTACTACAGAAAACCTCATTACAGACGGTTCTCAAACGTCATTACAGATGGTTTTGTGAACCGTCAGTAAGAATGGGTCAGTGATGACTCGTAATCATCACAGACGGTTTTCCAACGAGCCAAAGAACGCCCCGATCGGAGTTACGAGTCAAAAGTTATAACTATTTTACCAAACGTACTCGGATTTTCTACTTGCAGACCGAATCAGACTTTATGCCTACAGAAGAAATTGAAGAGCTCATCGTGCTGATTCCAGAAAGCACAAGAACACCAAAATCGGAGTTACGAATTAGAAGTTATAGTGTTTTTACCATTTCACCGAAATCGGAGCTCATTTTGCTCATCACAGACGGTTTTTGGCTAAGACCGTCTGCGATATGGCTCTTATTACAGACGGTTTTTGCCAAAAACCGTCTGTCATGTGCCCCGCCTCATCACAGACGGTTTTTTGTTAAAACCGTCTGTGATGTGGCTCTCATCACAGACGGTTTTAGCCAAAAACCGTCTATGTTATTATCACTGACGGTTACACTATAGAACCGTCTGTGATGTGTCTCTCATCATAGACGGTTTTAGTCAAAAACCGTCTATGCTGTTATCACTGACGGTTACACTATAGAACCGTTTGTGATGTTCCATATCACAGACGGTTTTGATAAACCGTCTGTGATAAGGAGTCTAATATAAGCTTTTTTGTAGTAGTGTGTTGAATTGAACAATTAATATATCATTAAAACAACTGCAACTAGGAAATTTTGACAATTGAATTACATAACATGATTAACTAACCACTACTACATAAATGGCTTCTAGAAGCGGTTCAAAACCACTTCTAGAAGCGGTTCTACAACCGCTTCTAATCAACCGCGAGTGATACCCCGAAGGGTATCACAAGCGGTTGCTAGAACCGCTTGTGGTGGTGCGACACCAATCGATAAAAGACTACAAATAATATCGTGGGAATGGGATTCGAACCCACGACCAGCACTCCATCCTCGTGACCCGCTTCATCCATCTAGCCAACCCACCCACGCGTGCTCTCTGATAGAATAGGACACGCATTCCTTTTATTATTTCTAAAACTGGACTTCTACAAGCGGTTCGTGACACGAACCCCTTCTGAAGGGGGTCTTTAGAAGCGGTTCGTACCACGAACCCCTTCTAAAGCCCCACCTTTAGAAGCGGTTCGTGACACGAACCCTTTCTAAAGCTTTAGAAGCGGTTGGGGACACGAACCGCTTGTAAAGGTCTTTAGAAGGGGTTCGTGCCACGAACCCCTTCTAAAGGTGGGGCTTTAGAAGGGGTTCGTGCCACAAACCGCTTCTAGAGATCCTCTCCACCCTGTTGCCACGAACCGCTTCTAGTGTGAGCATTACAACCGGTTCGCACCAGACCGTTTCTAATAGGCCGCTTGTGATGCCCGATTTTGTAGTAGTGAACATGGCATTTGCATTTAAGATTAAACATGAATTTAGACTATAAATATTGGGTCTAGCCCATGCACAAACTACAGTAGGAGCAAACATTGATCAGCATCTCCTCCTCTAGGGAGAAAAAAAGAAACATTTCCAACAAAATGAACACCTCACAGTCCATCGTACCACAACAGCAAGATTGGCATCATCACATCCATCCCCCTGAGGAATCGTCACTTTGCGTACAAAGCAGCTTCCGGGCCAGCGTACCTGGTCTGTCTTTAACTCTTTATTCCCTCCCAAACCGACCAAGCAAAGGTGATTAAATGACCAACTTCGACCCTTTCTCCAACTATATAAACGCTACCATGCATATAGTATTAGAACATCCTCAAACTAGACCGGCATTAACACTCATTAAATCTAGTTTCCCTTCAGTTCAGTTAGTTCTTAATTACGATCCAGAGGCAAGAGAAATCGTAGTGGTGCAGCTACTGGTGCAATGTCGACGGTTGTTGCCTCTTACACTCCTGTGTGCCGTTCGCCGGTGCTGCCGGCTTCAGCGGGCATGTGGCCGGCTAGCCGTTCTTGGAAGCCGGCAGCGGCGTTGCCTGCTTCTGTCGCCGTCAAGTGCCGGCGGCCATTGTCTGTGACGTGCGCCCTCCCGGAGAAGCAGCGGCCTGCGTTCAGCATTCCCCCCACCGGTGACTACCCTCAACGCAATTCTTTGAATTTTGTTCGTAGCTTGCTCTTTTCCTTTGTATTCTTACGAAAAACTTCCGTTTTGAGCCGTTCAGTGTAAAAATCCAGTAAAACTAGATCATATTTGTTGAGGAACAAATGCATGAATTCAAGATAAATTCATGAATATTTTTTGAAAATTTCAGTTTTTAGGTGTACATCTATTTATAAAAATTGAAATAAAACACATACTTTTCAAAAAAATACACTCAATTTCAAAGATTTTGAATGAATTTAGATCACATACTTTGCTGATTTATATATAATATCAGCATATACCTACAATTAGAAAAGATAAATCTAGTTTAAATTTCTGTCTGGAGGCAGGAATGCAATGGCCGCATCGAGAAAAGCCTGCACGCCATCAATGAACTCTCTCGAGCGACGGTCCGCATTGTACATCCATTGCCGGTTCATCTACACCAAGTTATAATTTCAAATAAATTCTTCTTCTCCAAGAAAAACAACCCCACCTACACCTTCATGCAATTAAAGATCTATCTTTCTAATTATTTTTTATCACTTCCTACATTTGTAATTATTTTTTTTATCCTTCACATGTTTTCCTATTTTATTTTATACACCACTAATTACTTCATTGCAGTGCCATACTTTGAATTAGATCTCCACCATACATGTTCATACCATAAAAAAAGCAAGCATACAAAATATATTTTGGGGCACAACTTCATACCATACACATTTCAACATGTTCTAGAGTGACCTAGCAAAGCAACACATTTGAACATGAATAAATCATGATTTCTCCACATCCAATGCATAAAAAACAGCAATATGTAAGTGAGAAAGATGCTAACATGCTCTTACTGACCTTGAAACACTTAATTTGAAGCTAAATCACCAGCAATTTAAAAACTAAAAATTTTGCCAGCACCTCCCCGGAAGAACAGTGCTCGGCCCTTCTTTCTTCGACTGTTGGCTCGGGGAGGAAGAAGGGTTTAAAATGCGCTGGGCGGGAGGGCTTTTAGAAACGGTTTCAAACACAAACCGCTTCTGATGGTTGAATTGTAGAAGCGGTTCGTGTTTCAAACCGCTTCTAACTTTCCAGAAGCGGTTTGGTACACGAACCGCTTCTATAACTCAGACTTCAGAAGCGGTTCGTGTATCAAACCGCTTCTAGAAGCCCTCTCCTCCCGTTACCCACGAACCGCTTCAGTGCGCCGCGTTACAACCGGTTGGCATGAAACCGCTTGTGATAGACCGGTTGTGAAGGCCGGTTCTGTAGTAGTGGTTCAAACTTGCTTGAAATAGTTAGTAAATTGGTTAAACTTAATGTCCTAGAAATTTCAAAAAATTTCGTATGCAATATATGGAGAAAATAGTTGTTTTGGATCCTAGTACACAGCCACTAGCTAGGCACCCTACGTATAATTATACATGTGATTGACTTAGGAGCTGTACAACTCTGATTTGCATGCGTGCAGCTTTGCTGTACCCTATCCCGCCATCAGATGCTAATGAGCGGTGGGACATCAAGGAGGAGGACGGCCATGTCAAGCTGTTGTTCCAGGTGCCCGGGCTCACAGAGGATGACCTCGCCATCACCGTCAGTGAGGACTTGCTCGAGATCAAGAGGAAGGAGAGGGAGGGCGGCGCGCCGGCGGACGTGCACGGGGTGGGCCCCTTCCGTGTTCGACTGCTCATAACCAAGGAATACGACCACAACCCTAACAACGTGGAGGCCAACCTCGAGGCCGGGATGCTGGAGGTGACCGTTCGCAAGTTCGTTGACTCCGAACAGTACAAAAGAGAGCCTGTCAAGTTCCGGTCGAAAGGCCAGCGCGAAGCCGCCGAAAGGACTCCCACTGCCCCGAATAAAAGTGCAAGTGGGGCGGGCAGTGGGCAGCCCGCACCCGCCCGCAGTGGCCGCTGAGAAAATTGCGGCCTGCAGCTAAGCTTACAATGCAATCTGCGTGCTAGATTGATGGGTTTGGTGGCAGCCCGTAAAGTGCCCACTTCCGCACGTTTACTACCATGCACGCGTAGAGAATCTATGGCAACATTACTATCCGCAAAGCATTGAGCTAAAGTTTCATATCAATGACTTTTACTTAGTACTAATCCTTACTAACATTACTATTGCTTTATAAAAATACGAAAAATATGAAAAATACAGAAACACAAAAAAGACATTTATACTCAAAAGTCGAAAGCATTTTAACACCTAATTAGTTGACATGAATACTTCAGTATGCAACAAAAACAAAAGTATTACATCGGCTGTATTGAAATCATCACTACATGAAACAGGGAAATTAGCATCGGCCATCATAATTAACGTCGGCCCAAGATTTTGCCGACATTAATTAGGTAATTAACGTCGGTACCTGTCGGGACCCCGAATTTGCAAATCCGGACCCTCTGTGTATTCAGCACTAGTCCAGGAACGCGCTAGTGCACACAGTCTTAACATTGGTAAATATCACAATCATACCAATCGATATTAACAAAGTACTTTATTTAAATAACCAAAGTGGTTACTCGACCTTATGGCCAAGTTACAAATGTATGCCTCGCAAGGCGAAACTTATTCAGAGAAAAATAATAATAGCAGCGGAAAAACAGCGAAGGTAACATCGTGGCGCCATCCAGTATACCACGTGCAGCGGCCCAGGCTCGCTTCCTAAGTAGACGGATCCTCTTGGAGTTCCTCCTCCAAAGCTGGTGCAGTCTCTTCTTCAACTGATATTGTGTTGAGGCAAGGGTGAGTACTTGGTACTCAGCAAGTCATGCACAGAATGCAAGCTAATATACTATATGCATGGCTTGGTACAAAGGAATAGCTCAAAGTGTATTTGGCAAGAAATGCCTTTTTGACAAGTAATATAAGTAGATTCAAAGCAAAGAGAAATAAGTAAAGCATAAATAACTTTTCAAGAAGTTTAATAAACATTTTCCCATCCTAAACCACATTTCCATCATCTTCATTATTAAACCATCCCAACTTTCAAACCAAAGTTATTTTTGAGAAAATCTAACCCTTGACTGTAATTCCCGAGCGATGTCCAATACCGTGGACTCGGCTATTTAAATAGATTCTAAACTCTGCAGAGGCTATGCACTTTACCCACAAGATACAGTCAAACACCACAAAGGCGAGTTCCCGTAACAAAGCCTTTCGGAAGCCTCAAACAACACAGGTGGTCCTCTCAGGTCAGGTTTCTACACCATCCCTTCCCTTAGCCAAGGCGAAGTATGGGACCAACACACCGTTAGATGGGTATCCGGCCACAGCCACGACACGCTCCCCGCACAATCACACAAACGGTGTAATTGACACCCTGAGGCTCCACAAGTGAGTCCTTAGCGACTTAGTCAACTAGGGCCGTCCCATTCCAGCCATGTGGTTGCAAGTATGACCCAGTTCAAAGGCTTGCAAGGTTAAGTCCTTAGAGTGACCAGGGCAAGACTACCCGAAGAACCAAATCAACACTCCCAAATGCCACACCGCCCACCTGATTACTCTTGCCACATGCCCTGGCCGAAATGTTTATCAAACCCCGCTTGATTACCATGCACCACGTGCCATCAACATCACATGATACTTTTCCAAAACAGGTTCGATATATCATTAAGTCAATATTAACATTTGATTGTCCAAAATCATGTCATGAGCACGTAGTGAGTCTAAGCGATACTACAACGTTCTAAACCCATGTTGGCAATTTAATAATGTCCAACTAGTAATCCACAACTAGGGTGACAAGGGTCATGGCACATACTTAAATAATCAAGGTGTCATACAAAGAAATTGGTTTTAACTAACCCCCGTGTTTAAACAAAGTATCTTTCTAATTGAACTAGCATGCAATAGTTTAAATCAAAATAGATTTCAAATAGGATCAACATGGTCAAAGCACAACTTGCCTTCAAAAAGTACTTGCTCTTGGTCTTGAGTTGGATCCTGAGTCAATACTTCTCCTTCGAATCCTTCCGGCACTTCAACGTCTACTCGTAAAGCGTGCAAATAGCAAATACACAAATAAACACTAGGCAAAAAG
Organism: Rhipidocladum racemiflorum; assembly: GCA_036346355.1. Classification (NCBI taxonomy): domain Eukaryota; kingdom Viridiplantae; phylum Streptophyta; class Magnoliopsida; order Poales; family Poaceae; genus Rhipidocladum; species Rhipidocladum racemiflorum. Next base: position 17,420,752 of record CM070584.1, read on the forward strand.
TGTCCAAACATCCAAATAAAATCCACAAACAGAAAGAACATAATTTTATGGATTTTTAGAAACTGGAATCACAAATTTGGAGTTAAAACGTTAAAAGTTATGATTATTTAAAGTTTAAATAATCAATTAAATAATATTACAAAGAAAAACTTTCGTCCAAAAATTAAATAAAATTTATATTTAAGTAGATCTTAATTTTATACAAATTTAGAAATTTGAATCACTCAAATCGGAGTTGAAACGCAAAAGTTATAAGCGTTTGAAGTTTGAAACAAAATCTGAAATCATTATTTCGAATTAATAAATCATTTTCTTTTTCGGAAATTAATTATTGCGTCAGCATGGACACGTGGCAGCCTCTGATTGGTTGGCTGACGTCAGCCGTTCCATGGACTTGGTCCACGCTCGGCTCGGGTCTACCGTGGACTCGGTCCCACGACTTCACGTGTCGGCCCGACATGTGGGCCCACTCGGGTGACGTCATCGGCCGACGTCGGGACTCACCGCAGTGCGGCGACAGGTGGGACCCACTGTGACGTCATGGGTGACGTCAGCGCTTGGCTGGATTAGCCACTGACATGCGGGCCCGGCATGTCAGCGTCACGCGCGTACGGCGCTGACCGCGTCGGTCCAACTTCCCGACACGTGGCGCAATCTCGGCCGTTGGTTTGAAAATCAACGGTCCCGATCGGATCTGATGACGCACGTTTGGGGTGAACGTGGTCAATCTAAACCGTTGGATCTAGATCCAACGGCTAGGATTGGATCTGGAAATCGCACGTGGTTCTTACCGTGGAACGACGTGGCGCAATCCGGGACGTCGGATCTTGATCGGACGGTCCACGGAGCTCGCGAGGACGGCGATGGCGTGCGGCGGCTTGCTGCGGCCGGAACCGGGGAAGACGACGTCCCGAACGGCGTTCCGACGCAGTCCCGGCGAGATGAAGTATGAGCCCAGGTTCGTCTCGTCGCGGGGTTCCGACCGCCACGGCGGCGAGCACTGGTTTCGCGGCGAAGGTTGAAGAACTCGCGCGGCGCTCTTTGGCTCGGCGAGAAATTGCGGCGGCTCTAGGGTTTCCTCAGAGGCGTGGACTAGGCAACGAGCTCAAGCATGGAAAGGCGAACCTCGGGGCGACTCCATGCATTAAATAGCCCTGAGTCCGTGGTCCGAGACGGCGGCGACGGCGAACGGAGTCCGCGCGAATCCGATCGAGACGAAGACGTGGAGCCGTACACGCCGCACGACCAACGGCCACGATCGCGGGGCGAATCCGGTTCGGCCTGACGGCTCGAACCAGACGGGCGGATCTCACCGTTGGATCTTGATCCAACGGTTGGGATCGATTAGGGTTTTGAGCTGGTTTGATCGAGTCAATCGCTCGGTCGGACTCGAACTCAAGTTCGACTCGGGCTCGGTCGGATGAACAAGAATCGACCGAGTTGATTTTCCAGCGATTTAATATTTAAAATAATTCCCGATAATTCATTTAATTCATTAAAAATAGCAAAAGACTCAGAAAAATTCGGAAAAATTCGGAAAATATTTTGGATCATTTTGGACTCAAATAAAATATTTCCAACAAAATTTTATTTGCAAAATTAAATTCTTTAATTATTTCAAAATGGAATAAATTCAAATAAATTCCAAATAAATCCAAATAAATTCAGAAAATTCCAAAAATTCACCAAAGTGCCAAATCACACATGAATTTAAGAAAAGCAAAATTTTGGGGTGTTACAAACCTCCCCCTTAATAGAATCTCGTCCCGAGATTCGTGGCTTACTAAAGGAATAGGTTTGGAAACTCTTTCTTCAAATCCTCTTCAAGGCTCCCAAGTCGCTTCGCTTTCCTCATGGTTGCTCCATCGAACTCTCTGTAAACGGGTTGACTTGTTTCTAGTTTCTCGATCCATTGTGTCTAGAATCCTCACGGGTGCTCCTTATAAGTCAAATCCTCTTGCAACTCAATTGACTCTAGCGGTGTCTGTTTCTCAGAACTCGGAGACACTTCTTCAATCGGGACACATGGAATATGTCATGCACTCCTCGCCAACGATCGTGGCAACTCCGGTGATAAGCAACTTCGCCTCTGCGGCTCAAAACCTTAAATGGTCCAACATAACGGGTGCAAGTTTCCCTTTGGCATGGAACCTCTTAACTCCCCGAGAGGCGTAACTCGAGGTATACAAAGTCTTACGGTTCAAAACTCAAGTCTCGGCGACGATTGTCAAGATAACTCTTTTGTCGTGATTGGGCTATCTTCAACCTTTCCCTAATCATGGCGACCGTTCTTCACCTCTTGAAGAATATCAGGCCCAAAGACACGGCGCCGCCGGTCTCATTCCAATTCAATGGCGTCCGACAGTGGTCGACCATACAAAGGCCTCAAAAGGTGACATCTCAGAACTAGCCTGATAACTATTGTTGTAATCGAACTCAAAGATACGGTAAACTCTTATCCCAAGAAGTAGCATAAGCTAATGCACAAGCTCTCAACATATCCTCCAGAATCTGGTTGACTCTTTCGGCCTGTCCATCCGTCTGTGGATGATAAGTCATCTTGAAGTTCAAACGGGTTCCCATGGCTTCATGCAACTTATTCCGTAACCTTGAGGTAAATTGGGTACCTTCGTCCGATACAATCCTCTTTGGCACTCCGTGCAAACAGACAATCGATCATGTACAATTACGCTAATTTATCTCCCGAGTAAGTGGTCTTCACGGGGATAAAATGGGCTACTTTAGTCAAGCGATCCACTATAACCCATATGGAGTCATAACCTCCTTGAGTCTTGACAAGAACCGGTAATGAAATCCATTCGATTTCCTCCCACTTCCACTCGTGTATTTTCAGCGGTTGTAGCAATCCGGCTGGTCTCTCGATGCATTGCCTTGACTCTACGGCATACGTCGCACAATGCAACATGCTCGGCAACTTCACGTTTCATACTCGGCCACCGTAATCTCTCCTTGAGATCCTCGATACATCTTGGCGCCTGTGATGAATTGAGTACTTGGAGTCATGGGCTTCTTCCAGAATCGATTGCTTTAACTCCTTTTGTTAGGCACACAAATGCGATCCTTCATCCACAACGTGCCTTGCTCATCCAACTTGAAGTCCTCTGCCTTGCCTTCCTCCTTGATGGACTTAATCCTGCGGATCTTGTCATCATCCTTCTGTCCTTCTCGGATCTGATCCTCTAGGGTAGGCTTTACTTCTATTGTGGCCAAGAAACCCCTAGGTACTACCTCAATCTTCATTTTCTGAAAATCCTCACATAACTCATCCTGACTTGTGGCTAGTAACGTACTCACGGTATGGCTTTTCCGACTCAGAGCATCGGCTACTACGTTGGCCTTCCCGGGATGGTAATGGATTCCAACATTGTAGTCCTTGATCAACTCTAACCATCTCCTCTGCCTCATATTCAGATCCGACTGGGTGAATATGTACTTAAGGCTCTTATGATCCGTATATACTTCACATCCGTTTCCAATCGAGATAGTGACGCCATATCTTCAAAGCATGCACTACGGCTGACTAACTCTAGGTCATGCGTCGGATAATTTTCCTCATGCGGCCTCAATCGCCTTGATGCATAAGCGACGCACTTTCCATTCTGCATCATCACACATCCTAGTCCTTTGCGCGATGCGTCACAATAAATATCGAAGCTTTGAGCAACGTACGGTAGAACTAACACCGGTGCTGACGTCAATCGCTTCTTCACTCCTGAAATCCTTTCTCACATTCTCAAGGCGTCCATGCAAACTTCTTTTCCTTCTTCTCGATTGCGTAAGGGGTTTCGCAATTGTCGAGAAGCCTTCGATGAAACGGGCGGTAGTATCCTGCCATTCCAAGGAAACTCGAATGGTCACGATCTTCTACCGCTCCCAATGTAACACAGCTTCTACTTTGCTTGGATCTACGGCGACTCCTTGCGGTCATTACATGTCCAAGAAACTCCACCTTGTCCTTCCAAAAATCACACTTGCTGAACTTGGCGAAAAGTTGTCGTTCCCTCGACTTTTCCAAAACTCGCCTTAAGTGTTCGGCATGTTCATCCTCTGTCTTGGAGTAGATTAGGATATCGTCTATGAATACGACGACAAACTTGTCCAAATATTCCATGAACACCTTATTCATCATATTCATGAAATAAGCTGGCGCATTCGTCAGCCCAAAGGACATAATCAGAAACTCGTAATGTCCATATCTTGGCGAGAATGCGATCTTGAATATCTTACGATCGGATCTTCAATCGATGGTATCCCGATCTCAGATCGATCTTGGAGAAAACTCCGGCTCCTCTCAGCTGATCAAACAAATCATCAATCCTGGGTAGCGGATACTTATTCTTCACGGTGACTTCATTGAGTGCACGGTAGTCAATGCACATCCTGAAACTCCCGCCCTTCTTCTTGACAAACAAAACCGGTGCTCCCCACGCGACGAACTCGGTCTGATAAATCCTTTCTCCATTAACTCTTCTATTTGTTTCTTCATTTCTACCAACTCCTCGGTGGACATCCGATAGGGTCTCTTTGCTATCGGTGCTTGTGCAAACAAGCTCTATCACAAACTCTATGTCCCTATCTCGCGGCATACCAGGTAGATCTTCGGAAAAACATCGGGTACTCATTCACTATCGAGACATCATCTATGCTGATTACCTTGGTACTGTTAACCATCAATCGCCCATCTCTAATCGCAGTGGCTTGGAATTCCACTTTCTTCCCACACGGGCTCTCAATCGAGATAGTCCTTCGTCCACAATCCAATACGGCCTTGTGCTTGGATAACCAATCCATTCCCAATATGACGTCTAAGGTCCGGGTCTCCAAAATTATAAGGTTTGCTAGGAACTCTATTCCACCTATCAAGATTCTCACCCGGAACATCCTACTTTCGCTCGGAGTTCGAACTGTGGGTTTGAACTAAAAGCATGCACTTAAGTCTTGCAATCCTCAAATCATTTCTAGTAGCAAAGCCTTGCGAAACAAACGAATGCGAAGCTCAGAGTCAAACAAAATTGTTGCAGTCTTGAGTTAACAAGTAACTTACCCAAGACGACGTCCGTAGCATTCGCAGTGCATCTGCGGTGACATGGTTGACTCGGCCTCTCACCACGATGCCTGGGTGTGGCTCTGTGTCGGCGTCCTAGCCGGGTGGTTCCTAGGTTGAAGCGAATCGGGGTCACTCTCGTTGTCTTCTTTGGACAACTGTTGGCAAAGTGTCTGGCTCGTTGCGCTTGTAGCAGCGTCTCACGGTTCCTCGACTGCCTCGAGTAAGCGTTTCTAGCGGGGCTGGGTGCAGTAGTTACGATTGGCAGGTCTTGGTGCCGGGATGGTGTCCTTGTCGCACTCGTGGTTGGAATCAAGAATTGATTTGGTGCAACTCTCAGCGCCGCTATGCGTTCCTGGCGTGATCCTTCTGTTGCATCCTCGCGCTTCCTGTTCTCATCCAGTTCCTTGCGCTTGTCCTCAAGAATAAGCGCCTTATTCACCAACTCTTGGAAATCTGAAAGGTGTGGGTGATCAACCCTACTTGCAATCTGAGTTAAGTCCCTTCATAAAACGAGACTGCTCGATTTATCCGTCGCTACATCCTCAGTGCGTAAGCGTGCAAATTGTGGTGAACTTGTTCGGGTAGTCGGCCACCGGCCGATTACCTTGTTTGATTGCTCTGAACTCCTCCTTCTTAAGGTCCATGATCCCTTCCTAAGACGTGATACCGCCGAATGCACCGTGAACTCTTCCCAAGTGATATCTTGAGGGTTCTCTGCGTGGCACGAAGTTCTCCCACCATTCGGCCATTGTTTCCTTCCAGGTGATGAGAAGCGAGAGTACCTTCTCATTTCCTATGCATTGAGCTATGTGTAGCTTCCTCTCGATTGATCTTAACCAATCATCGGCCTCCAATGGATTGGCATTCCCAGAGAAAGTGGGTGGGTGAGTTCTCATGAACTCGATGCCTTTGTATTCGGGCGTGGTCCCCGATTAACTTGATTAGCAAAGTGGCCTGAGCAAAGGACGTGCTGCATTTGTTGCATCATAGCATGCATCAACTGGGTCTGGGCAGCAAGAAAAGCTCCGAAATTCTGCATATCCAGTGGCGGTGCTGGTGCTCCTGATGGGTTTCGAAGCATGGAAAACAAAAATTTTCCTACGAATGCAACCAAACACCAAGATCATATCTAGGAGATGCATGCAAACGGTTTCAGAAGGACTCACCCTCGTAGGACCGAAAGCGGGAATAATGTTCCCGCAAACAAACGTGGTTGAAGTAGAGGTACACGCCCGACTTCAAAGTCGTGGAAGATGAGCGCCACAAACGGCAGCGCCTCGCACTTGGTCACACGCACGAACAACGACGACCTCCAATCCCTTGATCCAAAGAGGGCAGCGGAAGTAGAGGATCCACGGGAAACTCCAACAACACTACGACTTAGTGGTGGTGGTGGAGAAACTGTTTCAGCAGCGCTTCGCTTAAGCTACTGCTTGAAAGGTGGAACAGCAGGAGGAGGGAGAAAAGACCAACCAAAGGGTCATGGAGATTAGTCATGAGAGAGGAGCTCCACCCTCCCTTTTATAGGAGTGAGTTGACTCTCCATTCTCTCCATGTGAATGGACTTTCCATTCTCTTCATGTGAATGGACTCTCCATGTGAATGGACTTTCCATTCTCTCCATGTGAATGGACTCTCCATGTGAATGGACTCTCCATGTGAATGGACTTTCCATTCTCTCCATGTGAATGGACTCTCCATGTGAATGGACTTTCCATTCTCTCCATGTGAATGGACTGATATCCCGAAACTATTCCGGTGCTGTCCAAACTTTTCTCCGGTGTTCCGTATCCACTCAAAAGCGTCGATGAACCTTAAGTGTGTCACCCTACGGTTCGTGAATAAAATGGACATGATCAAGACACCTCTCTGATCAATAATCATCTGGGATCGGAGATCCATAATGACTCCCACTTACTCAACGATGAACTAGTGATCGTGTGAACCAAAAAACAACATAACCAATTCCTTTTGTCTCGCGATATATTACTTATCCGGGATCCGATCATTGGTATCAACTATACCTAGTTTGATCCCGTTACCGACAAGTACTCTTTACTCGTTCCGTGATATGACATTCTTGTGACCTAGTCACGTGCTTGCAAGCGATGTCAATGTGATATCACCGAGAGGGCCCAGAGTATATCTCTCCGTCATCTGGATGGACAAATCCCACTCTTGATGCATGAGCCTCAACTAATACTTTCATAGTACCCAAATCCATCTTTATAGTCACCGTGTTACGGAGTGACGTTTGATGTCATCAAAGTACTCTTCCGGAGTTAGTGATTGACATCATCTCATGGTCTAAGGAAAAGAGCTATTTTGTATATGTTCAGTACAGCAACAAACTTTAATGACTTGATCGAATTTGCTATACCAACTTGGGTGTGTGTTCATCACATCATTCTTCTAATAATGTGAACAAGTTATTAACAACATCCAATGTTCATGATCAGGAAACCTTGATCATCAGTTAATCAACGAGCTAGTTTAAAAGAGAGGCTTTACTAGGAACCTTTTGTTTGTTTATTACACACACATGTATCAATGTTTCCGGTTAATACAATTTTAGCATGAGAAATAAACATCTATTATAAACATGGAATAAGATAATAAACAATTTATTATTGCCTCTCGCATATTCCCTTCAGCCTCCCACTTGCACTAGAGTCAATAATCTAGATTACATTGTGATGAATCTAACACCCATTGAGTTCGTGTCGATCATGTTTTGCCCTTGGGAGAGCTTTAGTCAACGCGTCTGCCACATTCAGATCCGTGTGCACTTTGCAAATCTTTACATCGCCATCCTTGACATGTTCACGGATGGAGTGAAACCGGCGCTTAATATGCTTGGAATTCTTGTGTGACCTTGGTTCTTTAGCATTGGCTATGGCACCATTGTTGTCACAATAGATAACCATTGGGTCCAACGCACTGGAACCACACCCGATTCGGATATGAACATCTTCATCCAAATCGCTTCCTCGGCCGCTTCAAGCGGCAACATATTCCGCTGCTGAAGATCTCGCCACCATAGATTGCTTGGAACTCCTCCAGCTCACTGCTCCTCCATTCATTTCAAAAATATACCCGGTTTGTGACTTAGAGTCATCAGGATCGCTGTCGAAACTAAGCGTCGACGTAACATTTTGCGACGAGCTCTTCTTCACCACCATATATGAGAAACATATCCTTAGTTCTTCTCAAGTACTTAAAGATATTCTTGATCGCCCAGTGTTCAAAACCTGGATCGACCGTACCGCTTAGTCAAACTAATAGCATGTGCCACATCCGGTCTTGTACACAACATAGCATACATGATAGAGCCTATGGCTGAAGCATAGGGAATCTTATTCATTACTTCTCTATCTTCTGCTGTAGCTGGACTCTGAGTCTTACTCAACGTCTTACCTTGCATCATAGGTAAGAACCCTTTCTTACTTTCGTCCATTCTAAACTTCTTTAGAATCTTGTCAAGATATGTACTTTGCGATAGCCCAATCAAGCGTCTCGATCTATCTCTATAGATTTTGATGCCTAAAATATATGCCGCTTCACCAAGGTCCTTCATTGAAAACTTACTGTTTAAGTAATCTTTTACGCTTTTCAAAAGTTCTATATCATTTCCAATCAACAATATGTCATCCACATATAATATCAGAAATGCTATAGAGCTCCCACTCACTTTCTTGTAAACACAAGATTCTCCGTAAGTTTGGACAAATCCAAAACCTTTGATTACCTCATCAAAACGGAGATTCCAACTTCGTGATGCTTGCTTCAGTCCATAAATGGATCGCTGAAGTTTGCATACCTTATCAGCATCCTTAGGATCAACAAAACCTTTGGGTTGTATCATATACAACTCTTCCTCAATGTTTCCATTAAGGAACGCAGTTTTTACATCCATCTGCCAAATTTCATAATCGAAAAATGCAGCAATTGCTAACATAATCCTAACAGACTTTAGCATCGCTACGGGTGAGAAAGTCTCATCGTAGTCAACTCCTTGAATTTGTCGAAAACCCTTTGCGACAAGTCGAGCTTTATAGACGGTCACATTACCATCAGCGTCTATTTTCTTTTTGAAAATCCATTTGTTCTCAACGGCCTTGCGGTCATTGGGTAGGTCCACCAAAGTCCATACTTGGTTTTCATACATGGATCCCATTTCGATTTCATGGCTTCTAGCCATTTGTCGAATCTGGGCTCATCATCGCTTCATCATACGTCGCAGGGTCATCATTCTCAACTACCATGACATTCATAGTAGGAACATAAAAGTAAGGAGCAAGATAGCGCTCTTGTTGACCTCCGCGAGGTGCGGTAGTGTTCTCTTTCGGAGTTTCATGATCGTCATCATTAGTTCCTCTTCATCTGGTGAAGTCAACTCAAACAACTTCCGCGCCATCGCACTTGCCATTCTATGAAGAGAAGGTTCAAAACCTCGTTGAGTTCTACCTTCCTACTACTCACACCTTTCGAGAGAAACTCTTTCTCCAAAAGGATCCATTCTTGGCAACGAAAACCTTGCCTCGGATTCGTGATAGAAGGTGTACCCAATTGTTTCTTTAGGGTATCCTATGAAGACGCATTTTTCCGCTTTGGGTTCGAGTTTATCGGGTTGAAGTTTCTTCACATAAACATCGCATCCCCAAACTTTTAGAAATGATGACTTAGGTTTGTTGCCAAACCATAGTTCATACGGTGTCGCTTTCAACGGATTTAGATGGTGCCCTATTTAAAGTGAATGCAAATTGCTTTCTAGTGCATGACCCCAAAATGATAGTGGCAAATCTGTAAGGGACATCATAGATCGAACCATATCCAATAAATTACGATTACGACGCTCGGATACACCATTACGTTGTGGTGTTCCAGCAGGAGTGAGTTGTGAAACTATTCCACATTGTCTCATGTGTGTGCCAAACTCGTAACTAAGATACTCTCCTCCACGATCGGATCGTAGAAATTTGATCTTTCTATTACGATGATTTTCTACTTCACTCTGAAATTCTTTGAACTTTTCAAATGTTTCAGACTTGTGTTTCATTAAGTAAATATATCCATATCTACTCAAATCATCCGTGAAAGTAACGGTAACGATATCCACCACGCTACCGACACACTCATTGGACCACACACATCGGTATGTATGATTTCCAATAAGTCGGTTGCCCGCTCCATTGTACCGAAAACGGGTTCTAGTCATCTTGCCCATGAGGCATGGTTCACATGTCTCAAATGATTCATAATCAAGTGATTCTAGTAGTCCATCGAATGGAGCTTCTTCATGCGTTTAACACCAATATGACATAAGCGGCAATGCCACATATATGCAGCAATATCATCATTCAACTTAATTCTTTTGGCATTCACATTATGAACATGTGTACTATTATTATCAAGATTCAAAATAAATAAATCATTCTTCTCGTGCATGACCATAAAAGATATTATTCATATAAATTGAACAACCATTGTTCTCGTGACTTGAATGAATAACCGCCTCGCATTAAACAAGATCCAGATATGATGTTCATGCTCAACGCAGCACCAAATAACAATTATTTAGGTTCATAACTAATCCTGATGGTAATTGGATAGGTAGCGTCCCGACGGCGATCACATCAACCTTTGATCCATTGCCGACGCGCATCATCACCTCATCCCTTGCTAGTTGTCGCTTTGTTCCTTAGCTCCTATTTCGAGTTACATATGTTAGCAACCGAACCGTATCAAATACCCAGCGCCATCGCGAGTACTAGTAAGGTACACATCAATAACATGTATATCATATATACCTTTGTTCACATTCCCGCCCTTCTTATCGCCTAGATATTTTGGGCGCTTGCGCTTCAGTGCTCAAAGGTTCTTGCAAGAAAAACATTCAGTATCTGACTTAGGGCCAGCCTTGGTTTTCTTCTCAGATGTGGCAACAGACTTGCCCTTCTTCTTGAAGTTACCCTTAGCCTTGCCTTTCTTGCCATTCTTCTTGAAACTGGTGGTCTTTTGGACCATCAACACTTGATGTTCCTTCTTGATCTCCACTTTAGCAAGCAAGATTGATGTAAGCTTCGGGAGAGACTTCTTCATGCCCTGCATGTTATAGTTCATCACAAAGCTCTTGTAGCTTGGTGGCAGAGACTGGAGAACACGATGAATTCCTAGCTCAGTGGGGATCGTTATTCCCAAAGCTATGAGTTTATCGGGCGCATCTGCACATTTTGAGTACGTGCTCACTAACGGAGCTGTTTTCCTCCATCATGCAGCTAAAGAACTTTTGAAGCTTCATAACTCTCTCATCGGCATGGGTGTCGAAAATCATTTTCAACTCTCCCATTGTATCAAAAGCATTGCTTTGTGCTCAAACGCGTTTCGCAGCTCGTGCTCAAGGCCATACAAAATGCCGTGAGTGAACTAAATCGTGGTCCTCCTTGCGTAGTCAAGAAAACATTTTTCTCCTCCTCGGGGCATCATCGGTGGCGGGGCACCCATGGCGCATCAAGCACATAGCTCCTTTGAGCGTACTGAGGAGAATCCTCAGGTTAAGGGCCTAGTTGGTAAAGTTGCTACCGTTGGTGGCTAGTTTCTCTTTCTCCATGAACAGATTGAAATTGAAAGTAGGTGGTGCCATCTACAACGTATTTGCAAAGTTACTTAGACTAAGTTCATAATAGATTAAGTTCAAGTTTAATTCAAAAATACTACGAGAACTCCCACTCAAAAACAACATCCCTCTAGTCATCTTTAGTGATTACACGAACCAAATTCACTATACCGAAACCGATCATCACGTGAGACGGCATAGTTTCAAAGGCGAACATCAATATGTTCATCATATCATCCATATGACTCATGCTTTACCTTTCGGTTCGTGTTCGAGGCCATGTCTCAGACATGCTAGGCTCGCCAAGTAGAACCAAAGTATTTGCTTGTGTAAATCTGGCTTACACCCGCTGTATGCGAACGTAGAGTCTATCACACCCGATCATCACGTGGTGCTTCAAACGATTTAACTTTCTTAACGGTGCATACTATGGAAGAACACATTATTATCTTGATATTAATTTGGAGGATCATCTTATAGTGCTATCGACGTGATCATATCCAAGCAAAAATAAGATGCATAAAAGGATTAACATCACATGCATGAATAAAGTGATATGATATGGTCCTTTCAAAGACTTGATCTCCATCTTGTGCGACATGGTATGATCTCCATCATTCCACCTAAGATGGCACCAAGGTCCATGATGCTGCCATCTTGATTGTCTTCCTCCATTACAATATATCACATGGACATATGCTTAGCACGCAGGCCATAAAGAAAAAAAAACAACCAAATGGCTCACGGTTGTTTAAATTTACAATAAATTTCATTTCATACAACAATCTTTGTATCAATGACCATATCACATCACAAGCCCTGCAAAAACAAGTTAGACGCCTCTAATTTATTTTTTTTTTGCATATTTTACGTGGTTTTGGGCTTTCTAGGAAAAACTGTTCTTACCTACGAACAAGAACCACAACGGTGATAAAAACATTATTAGCAAACCGTTGTAAATTAGATCATGACTATAGTAGGAGAAACAGACACCCGCAAAGCCACTTATGCAATACTAGTTGCATGTCGAGCGTGGAACAAGTCTCATGTGCGAGGACATGTAAGGTTAGTCCGGGCCTTCAAATCCCACTATGCCACCATGATCCAAAAACACGAAAGTATGCAATAACATGATCATCAACGCCCACATCCATATGTGTTTTAAACCGCACAAAACATCTACGCATAGACACGGCTCGATACCACCGATGGGTTTCAAGCATGGAAAACAAAAATTTTCCTACGAATGCAACCAAACACCAAGATCATATCTAGGAGATGCATGCAAACGGTTTCGTATGACTCACCCTCGTAGACCGAAAGCGGGAATAATGTTCCCGCAAACAAACGTGGTTGAAGTAGAGGTACACGCCCGACTTCAAAGTCGTGAAGATGAGCGCCACAAACGGCAGCGCCTCCGTACTTGGTCACACGTACGGAACAACGACGACCTCCAATCCCTTGATCCAGTAGGGCAGCGGAAGTAGAGGATCCACGGGAAACTCCAACAACACTACGACTTAGTGGTGGTGGTGGAGAAACTGTTTCAGCAGCGCTTCGCTTAAGCTACTGCTTGAAAGGTGGAACAGCAGGAGGAGGGAGAAAAGACCAACCAAAGGGTCATGGAGATTAGTCATGAGAGAGGAGCTCCACCCTCCCTTTTATAGGAGTGAGTTGACTCTCCATTCTCTCCATGTGAATGGACTTTCCATTCTCTTCATGTGAATGGACTCTCCATGTGAATGGACTTTCCATTCTCTCCATGTGAATGGACTCTCCATGTGAATGGACTCTCCATGTGAATGGACTTTCCATTCTCTCCATGTGAATGGACTCTCCATGTGAATGGACTTTCCATTCTCTCCATGTGAATGGACTGATATCCCGAAACTATTCCGGTGCTGTCCAAACTTTTCTCCGGTGTTCCGTATCCACTCAAAAGCGTCGATGAACCTTAAGTGTGTCACCCTACGGTTCGTGAATAAAATGGACATGATCAAGACACCTCTACGATCAATAATCGCCGGATCCGGAGATCCATAATGACTCCCACTTACTCAACGATGAACTAGTGATCGTGGTGAACCAAAAAACAACATAACCAATTCCTTTTGTCTCGCGATATATTACTTATCCGGATCCGATCATTGGTATCAACTATACCTAGTTTGATCCCGCATCGACAAGTACTCTTTACTCGTTCCGTGATATGACATTCTTGTGACCTAGTCACGTGCTTGCAAGCGATGTCAATGTGATATCACCGAGAGGGCCAGAGTATATCTCTCCGTCATCCGGATGGACAAATCCCACTCTTGATGCATGAGCCTCAACTAATACTTTCATAGTACCCAAATCCATCTTTATAGTCACCGTGTTACGGAGTGACGCTTGATGTCATCAAAGTACTTCTTCCGAGTTAGTGATTGACATCATCTCATGGTCTAAGGAAAAGAGCTATTTTGTATATGTTTAGTACAGCAACAAACTTTAATGACTTGATCGAATTTGCTATACCAACTTGGGTGTGTGTTCATCACATCATTCTTCTAATAATATGACCCCGTTATTAACAACATCCAATGTTCATGATCAGGAAACCTTGATCATCAGTTAATCAACGAGCTAGTTTAAAAGAGAGGCTTTACTAGGAACCTTTTGTTTGTTTATTACACACACATGTATCAATGTTTCCGGTTAATACAATTTTAGCATGAGAAATAAACATCTATTATAAACATGGAATAAGATAATAAACAATTTATTATTGCCTCTCGGGCATATTCCCTTCAGCTCCATCATTGGGGTTTTCTGCTGGGCGAGAACCACTCCCATTGCTTCCAAAGTTTCCACGGGTATTCACCATCTGTCGATTTGCTCTAGGTTTAGAGATGAGAGGGAAACAAGAATAGACAAGTAATATGGAACTTATGCGGGGCGAAAGGTGTAACTTTAAGGTCCAACTTTATTATTAATAACTTGGTATGGCCGCTTACAATGCCTAAGGGCCTTGCAACACATACTGCACACTCAGCAAGCAATGAAAATCCAAATCGAACTAACACTGGAGTCTAACGCCTAAAGGGTGACTCTTTCTTCTATGACGCGACTCGGCGTAGGAGTCTCACTATAGAACCTATGCTCACTCATCGAGAAAACCTCCCCGGCCTGGGTACGGGTCTTTGTGGGCATAGGCGCGAAACGATCGCCATGTCCAAAGAATCGTGTCCTCTATGGTAGTCGAAGAAGCGGTGTCCTCATCGAGATCCGACTCCTCTGGATCTCGCTCGTGTAGCTCAATCGCTCTGGGTCTGGTCCGTACAAGGTCATCTCCAACTCGTCAATCCTTCGTAGAAGGTGTGCCACATACTCTTGAGCTTCCCGCCATCTGTTCTTCGCTGTCGTGATTTCCTTGCGGGCCTTCTGTAGCTCCTTGCTTGTATTATCTAGTACATCCTCCTGGGCGACGACAAATCGTGCCAACTGTGACCCCGAATTTGCAAATCCGGACCCTCTGTGTATTCAGCACTAGTCCAGGAACGCGCTAGTGCACACAGTCTTAACATTGGTAAATATCACAATCATACCAATCGATATTAACAAAGTACTTTATTTAAATAACCAAAGTGGTTACTCGACCTTATGGCCAAGTTACAAATGTATGCCTCGCAAGGCGAAACTTATTCAGAGAAAAATAATAATAGCAGCGGAAAAACAGCGAAGGTAACATCGTGGGCGCCATCCAAGATACCACAGCAACCGATCGGCTCGCTTCCCTAAGTAGACGGATCCTCTTGGAGTTCCTCCTCCAAAGGCTAGTGCGATCTCTTCTTCAACTGATATTGTGTTGAGGCAAGGGTGAGTACTTGGTACTCAGCAAGTCATGCACAGAATGCAAGCTAATATACTATATGCATGGCTTGGTACAAAGGAATAGCTCAAAGTGTATTTGGCAAGAAATGCCTTTTGACAAGTAATATAAGTAGATTCGAAAGCAGTAGAAATAAGTAAAGCATAAATAACTTTTCAAGAAGTTTAATAAACATTTTCCCATCCTAAACCACATTTCCATCATCTTCATTATTAAACCATCCCAACTTTCAAACCAAAGTTATTTTTGAGAAAATCTAACCCTTGACTGTAATTCCCGAGCGATGTCCAATACCGTGGACTCGGCTATTTAAATAGATTCTAAACTCTGCAGAGGCTATGCACTTTACCCACAAGATACAGTCAAACACCACAAAGGCGAGTTCCCGTAACAAAGCCTTTCGGAAGCCTCAAACAACACAGGTGGTCCTCTCCGGTTCGTGCTCTACACCATCCCTTCCCTTAGCCAAGGCGAAGTATGGGACCAACACACCGTTAGATGGGTATCTGGCCACAGCCACGATACGCCTCCCGCACAATCACACAAACGGTGTAATTGACACCACGAGGCTCCACAAGTGAGTCCTTAGCGACTTAGTCAACTAGGGCCGCCCCATTCCAGCCATGTGGTTGCAAGTATGACCAGTTCAAAGGCTTGCAAGGTTAAGTCCTTAGAGTGACCAGGGCAAGACTACCCAAGAACCAAATCAACACTCCCAAATGCCACACTGCCCACCTGATTACTCTTGCCACATGCCCTGGCCGAAAATCGCTTATCAAACCCCAGCTTGATTACCATGCACCACGTGCCATCAACATCACATGATACTTTTCCAAAACAGGTTCGATATATCATTAAGTCAATATTAACATTTGATTGTCCAAAATCATGTCATGAGCACGTAGTGTGTCTAAGCAAAGATACTACAACGTTCTAAACCCATGTTGGCAATTTAATAATGTCCAACTAGTAATCCACAACTAGGGTGACAAGGGTCATGGCACATACTTAAATAATCAAGGTGTCATACAGCAAATTGGTTTTTAACTAACCCTGTGTTTAAACAAAGTATCTTTCTAATTGAACTAGCATGCAATAGTTTAAATCAAAATAGATTTCAAATAGGATCAACATGGTCAAAGCACAACTTGCCTTCAAAAAGTACTTGCTCTTGGTCTTGAGTTGGATCCTGAGTCAATACTTCTCCTTCGAATCCTTCCGGCACTTCAACGTCTACTCGTAAAGCGTGCAAATAGCAAATACACAAATAAACACTAGGCAAAAAGTGTCCAAACATCCAAATAAAATCCACAAACAGAAAGAACATAATTTTATGGATTTTTAGAAACTGGAATCGTCAAATTTGGAGTTAAAACGCAAAAGTTATGATTATTTAAAGTTTAAATAATCAATTAAATAATATTACAAAGAAAAACTTTCGTCCAAAAATTAAATAAAATTTATATTTAAGTAGATCTTAATTTTATACAAATTTAGAAATTTGAATCACTCAAATCGGAGTTGAAACGCAAAAGTTATAAGCGTTTGAAGTTTGAAACAAAATCTGAAATCATTATTTCGAATTAATAAATCATTTTCTTTTTCGGAAATTAATTATTGCGCCAAGATGGACACGTGGCAGCCTCGATTGGTTGGTCGACGCCACCGGTCCATGGACTTGGTCCACGCCGCCGGGTCTACTGTGGACTCCTGGCCCACGACTTCTACGTGTCGCCGACATGTGGGCTCACTCGGTGACGCCATCGCCGACGTCACGGGGACTCAAATTTACCTGTGTCGGCCAGTGGGACCCACTGCGGACGCCATGGGTGACGTCGGCGCTATTGGATTAGCCACCGACATGCGGGCCCGGCATGTCGGGCCACACGCGTCTGGCCGACCGCGTCGGTCCAACTTCCCGACACGTGGCGCAATCTCGGCCGTTGGTTTGAAAATCAACGGTCCCGATCGGATCTGATGACGCACGTTTAGGGTGAACGTGGTCAATCTAAACCGTTGGATCTAGATCCAACGGCTAGGATTGGATCTGGAAATCGCACGTGGTTCTTACTGCGGAACGACGCGTGGCGCAATCCCGGACGCCGGATCTTGATCGGACGGTCCACTGAGCTCGCGAGGACGGCGATGGCGCGGGCGGCTTGTCGCGCCGGAACCGGGAAGACGACGCCCCGAACGGGCGCTCCGACGCAGTCCCGGCGAGATGAAGTATGAGCCCAGGTTCGCCTCTCGTCGCGGGGTTCCGACCGCCACTGGCGCGAGCACACCGGTTTATGGCGAAGGTTGAAGAACTTCAAGGCGGCGCTCTTTGGCTCGGCGAGAAATTGCGGCGGCTCTAGGGTTTCTCAGAGGCGTGGACTAGGCAACGAGCTCAAAGATGGAAAGGCGAACCTCGGGGCGACTCCATGCATTAAATAGCCTCGAGTCCGTGGTCCGAGACGGCGGCGACGGCGAACGGAGTCCGCTGGCGAATCCGGGCCGAGACGACGTGGAGCCCTACACGTGGCACGACCAACGGCCACGATCGCGCGGCGAATCGGGTTCTGTAGGACGCGCTCGAATCGCAGACGGCGGATCTCAGCCGTTGGATCTTGATCCAACGGTTGGGATTGATTAGGGTTTTGAGCTGGTTTGATCGAGTCAACTGGCTCGGGTCGGACTCGAACTCAAGTCTGACTCGGGCTCGGTCGGATGAACAGTAACCGACCCGAGTTGATTTTCCAGCGATTTAATATTTAAAATAATTCCCAGTAATTCATTTAATTCATTAAAAATAGCAAAAGACTCAGAAAAATTCCAGAAAAATTCTGGAAAATATTTTGGATCATTTTGGACTCAAATAAAATATTTCCAACAAAATTTTATTTGCAAAATTAAATTCTTTAATTATTTCAAAATGGAATAAATTCAAATAAATTCCAAATAAATCCAAATAAATTCCAGAAAATTCCAAAAATTCACCAAAGTGCCAAATCACACATGAATTTAAGAAAAGCAAAATTTTGGGGTGTTACAGTACCCAGTTGGCCGACGTTAATTGCTAAGTAACGTCGGCCCACGAATTCTAGCCGACGTTAATTATATTATTAACATCGGCCTGAAGAACAACCGACGATAATTACCTAATTAACGTCTGTCCCAGCCCTGGCCGATGTTAATTATCGTGGGATAAAATCGCGCGCGCTTCTAATAATCGCGCTTTCCCGCTGTTTCTCCCGACGCCGCCAGTGTGCCGCTGGCTGTTGCGCCCGCGCCACAGCGCCGCTTCGCCGCCCGCCGCTCCTCGTCGGCCCGCTGTCCCGACCTTGCCCGACTCGCCGTCTGTGTTAGTTTTTTTAAAAATTAAGTACAATTTTTGACTAAAATGCTTGTTAGGTGATTATGCAATTTTAGTTCAATTATATTAATACATTATGCAATTTACTAAAGTTTGGTTATGGATTAGTACATTAGTACATTAGTGCAATCGACATTAGTGCAATTTTTGACTAAAATGCTTGTTAGGTGATACATTAGTACATTAGTGCAATGTACATTAGTAATAAGCTTTTTCAATCATGTGCGTAAAATCATGTTTTATGGATAATATCAATGTGCGTAAAATAACAGCTCATTTTATTTAATCTAGAAAAATATCAATGTACTTGCTTCTTTTGTTTCTAGATAATATCATTGTGCTTGTGGATTTTCTCCTTGAATGAAATTTAGAATCTAGCTATTTTGGTTGAGATGACAAGTCGATGCCAACATATAACAGTTAAATACATAGATAAATTTGATATATTGATTTGTGACATGTTTATTTTTTAAAAATTTATATATCCATTCTGTTGATATATTGATTTGTGACATGTTTATTTTTTAAAAATTTATATATCCATTCTCAGGCTTATAAATATATATTCGAGTAATCGATTATCGTCGGATTTTTATTTTTGATTTCAAATCACACAGTGTCACGAAACCTATGCGTCACCCGTTTCGGATCAGCATGTCTCACATGTGTCACATGTGAGATGTGCTGGTCCGGAATTGTCCCTTTTTTGGACAGCTTCGGAGTGGATGACAAAGTGTGGTATTTATGACGAGCCACAGAGTGTGAATGAAATTTTGGCATCATAACCCTGTTGTTCTCCCCTGCACCATATCCCAAGTGAGGTGGAGAACAGCGGGGTTATGCTGCCGAAATTTCATTCGGACTCTGCAGGCTCGTCATAAATCCACTCTTTGTCAGCCACTCCGAGGTGGGTTTAGGACATATCCTTTCATATAGATGTAGGGTCGTGACATATAGAAACAAAATGAACCTTATAACTGTTGATTTAACCTATATAGCCTCAAGTATGGGTGACGACCGCCGATGGATGTATGAAGGTTGGGAGAAAAGTGGGGCTCACTCGAAGGAGTGGACGGTTAAGGCTACCGCTTTTGTCGACCGTGCCTTCTCTATGTCTAGTAATCATTAAGGTGAAGTGCCCATGCAGCAAGTGTCGTAATTTCCACCCCCAGGACAAGAAATCGATATCTCTGCACCTGTGTCGGTTCGGTTTCATGCCAAGCTTTGAGTTCTGGGTACATCATGCTGAGCCACGTGATCAAGGACCTCAAGTTGTGGTTGAAGAGGAAGATGATAGGGCGGGCGATGATAGGATGGATGAGATGCTAGAAGCTTTGCATCCAGAGATTAACCTAGACTTGGAGGATCGGCCAACACGTGAGGTTCGGGAGTTCTTTGAGCTACTTAAAGCTTCTGAAGAGCTGCTGCACGAACACACAAAAGTGACCCAGCTTGCTTTTGTGATGCGGCTCATGGCCATTAAGTCCAAGTATTTCTTCTCAAATAATTGTTACAATGATCTCGTAGAATTGATCTCTGATATACTGCCAGCGAATCATAAGATGCCTAGAGACATGTACCAGTCTAAGAAGTTGTTGTCCGGTCTCTATGAAGTATGAGAAGATTGATGTGTGCAAGGATAATTGCATGCTTTTCTGGAAGGAGCATGCGGAACAGAAGCATTGCTTAGTGTGTAAAAAACCAAGATTTGTCGAGGTGGTGAACGAAGAAGGTGAAAAGGTAACGACCGATGTTGCACACAAGCAACTTCGGTACATGCCTCTCACACCTAGGTCAAGCGGTTGTTTATCTCAAAACGAAGTGCAGACACATGAGGTGGCACAAAGAAGGTGTGCGTGAGAACGACGGAGTAATGGTGCACCCGCCGATAGTGAGGCATGGAAGGCTCTAGATAGTTTTGACGAGGACTTCACGAGGGATGCGAGAAATGTTCGCATTGGGTTGGCGCATCGATGGTTTCACGCCTTTCAACACAACCGCCGCATCATACTCATGTCGGCCAGTCTTTGCTATTCCATACAACCTTCCACCTTCCCTTTGCATGAAATATGAGTTTATGTTTCGTGCCTCATCATACCTGGCCCTGAACATCCCGGAAAGCATCTCAATGTGATGCTCAAACCCTTGATCAAGAGCTAAAAAATTATGGACAGGGGTAGAGGCGTATGATCGCTACAAGAAACAGTAAATTCAACCTTCGTGCTGCATATTTGTGGTCTGTCCATGATTTCATGGCCTATGGTATTTTTTGTCGGCCGAGTCGTCACGGAAAGTTGACATGTCCGATCTGTGGTTCAGACACCGATTGTTTTCGCCTTGTAAATGGTGGAAAGATCTGTTACTTCGATTGCCATAGGCGTTTCCTGCCCCCAAGACACGCCTTTAGGCTCCAGAGTAATGCCTTCCGTAAGGACACAGTTGTCAGAAAGGGTCCGCCGAAACGTCTAACTGGGTCAGAAATTGCCGATATGCTAAGTAAATTGGTAGAGAAAGAAGATGGGTTTGAAGGGTTTGGAGAGGAGAACAACTGGACTCACATTTGTGGAATATGGGAGCTCCCATATACGAAGGCCTTGATTCTAATGCACAACATTGACGTCATGCATCAGGAACGTAACGTTGCTGAAAGCATTATAAGCACGTGCATCGATATGACGGACAAGACAAAAGACAACCTAAAGGCCCAAGAGACTTAGCAGAGATATGTAACCGGCCAACACTTGAGCTCACCGTAGCAGGGGTAAGCCACGCGCTTCCATTTTGCCTTAAACCTAAAGAAAAGAAAGAAGTGTTGAGGTGGATGAAGAAATTGAAATTTCGATGGTTACGCAGAGCGGGATTGAGATTTAGCTGTGAATGTGAAGACGGGAAGCTAAATGGGTTGAAGAGCCACGATTACCACATAATCATGGAAAGACTCACACTGTAATGTTTCGTGGGTATCTTAATGACAATGTGTGGAAGGTGCTAGTTGAGCTAAGTTATTTCTATAGACAATTATGTGCTAAAGAAATATCGAAAGACATGATGGAGAGGTTGGAGAAAGAGATACCAAAGTGCTTGTATGCAAGATGGAAAAGTATTCCCTCCGGTTTCTTCAATCCAATGCAACATCTACTTGTTCATCTACCTTACGGCTAAGGTTGGTGGCCCTGCTCAAGATAGGTGGATGTATCACATTGAAAGAGCTTTGAAGAAACTTCGAGCTATGGTTGGCAATAAGGCAAGAGTTGAAGGGTGCATTGCATAAGCATTTTCTCTAAAAGAGATATCATACTTCTCGAGTATATACTTTACAGAGGAACACAAAGTCAATGCTCCCACGATGTGGTACCATGTAGATGAAGAGACACCTTGTAGTGACCTACAGATTTTCCAATGGAGAGGCACTACCGTTGGTAGTTGCACTGCTTACTATTACACTTCGGAAGAAAAGAAGTCTGCTTTGCTGTACATGTACTCCAATATGGAAGAGATGGAACAATATTTCACGTAAGCGGTTACTTTGTACATGTCAATCAAGCTATGCTACCGAAGACATCATTCATTTCTGTATCTATTTACGCTTTCATTTACAGTGAATTCGATAAGCAGAACTGGACGTCAATGTAACACCCCGGCATTTAATATGCCTGAATGCTACCAAACATAAGCTAAACAACATCTAAATACCACATTTAACATAAAATTCCAGCAAAGGTACATATGCTAAAACCGATATCTCGGCAGCATCTCCTTTGCTTTTCCATGAGTTAACACAATAACACAATCATGGCAAGATATAACATGGCACACGACATCTATAACATCAACATAAATGGACATAACATCAAATTACGCCAAAAAATGCTACGGCTCAACTACTTCATAAACTATAACGAAGCAAATAAGGAATCACTAGCATGCTAAATTAAACCATACATTAAGTTTAAGGCACAACTCTTAATATCATGTCTCCAAGTGATTAATTATGGACTATGATGGTGGAGCTACGTGTAGAAGTGTAGCTAGACCCCTTTTTCCCGCATGCCGATCTCAAAGTACCTAAAAACAACATAAA
Source organism: Rhipidocladum racemiflorum (assembly GCA_036346355.1). NCBI lineage: Eukaryota > Viridiplantae > Streptophyta > Magnoliopsida > Poales > Poaceae > Rhipidocladum > Rhipidocladum racemiflorum. The sequence continues at coordinate 17,443,743 of CM070584.1, forward strand.
ACACAAGCGTGAGTTCAAAACTCAGCAAGCATATTGTAATGGACAACAAGATCATTTACAAGACAATACTACCTTACATCACATATAACATCTCATACTTGAGCACATAACAACATCATCATCATTAAATATGTATTGCAATGCAATGCAATGCAATGTTATGCTCATATCTCCTTGGAAACTCATACCGGTATGGTTGAGCACACACCCGTCGGTGTGCACCCTCTCCCCTTCCATCCCGAAGATGGAGGGTGCCTACTCCTCGCTTCCATTCACCACGTGAATGGAATCACGATGTAGGTCTTACTCAATGGCGCTCGGACTAGTCAAAACTTTCTACCGACCTTCCCGGATTAGTTATGACTTTCTCACCGCCTCGCCCCATCTCATGTCATGCATGCAACTATGCCAATTATCATATCTCATTTGTACATCAACATATGGCATCTCATCATGACAAATATAGACACATGGCATCGAATCATGATAAGTATAAACGCATAGCATCATATCGTGATAATCATACTCAATATATCATTGGAAAACAGCAAGCATGGCAAGTGATCATAGCAAGTATTCAATCTTTCATCCAATATCAACAAGCAACCTACAATCCGCTTATACATTACAACACACTTGCCTCAACCGCGGGCGACGGATTTGTGGGACATAGAGGGCACTCCCGGTGTCACACCACCTGCACATAGGCATCACACACTCACAATAATGCCCACAAAACAGTACACAAATCCCCATCTAACCCGACATTGCCCACTACTCGCAAACCTAAAAACAGAGGTTCTGTCCCGGCGGGACAGCAGCCTTGCAAAAGCCATAACTTGAGTTCTGGGACTCCAAATCGATTAAACGAGTACACCGTCGCGAAGCTTAGGAAATTTCCCAACTTTTTCTAGTTATACGGAAAGACTAATTCGGACTCTAAAATATTTTAATCTACAGATTACCACAATCTGTTCCAATCGTGTCACAGATTTTAACATGCTCGGTAAAACAGCCATAACTTCCAAACGGCTGGGCGAAATTTCAATTTCTTTATATGCACTGAAAGGTAATGAAATTATCTACAACTTCCTAGAAGTCCGTACGGCCATATTCCAACTCTAAATTGGCGAAAACGCGAACCCTAGCTCGACTGCTCAATCTGCCCGAAAACAGAAACGTGGCAACATCTAGATCTAACCCAAATTACTCAAATCCAACGCCTCCAATTGATCAAAAAACTTGATAAACTCCCTAATAACAGTACCTAGCTCATCCCCGAGGAGCCCCATGATCATACCTTTGCCCGACGCACGAAAACTCCAATCGATCTCCTCGCTCCTCGCTCCTCGCTCCTCGGATGGATCCATGAGGATGCAGGGGTGGGGAGGTCACCCTAGGGCAGCAAGGGGGGTGGAGGAGAGGTGGTGTGCAATGGGGAGCAATGGGGGCGCCATGGGGGCAAGAGATGGGGCGGCTAGGAGGTGGAGGGAGGAGGAAGGGTGGCGGCTAGGGTTAGGGGCGCATGGGGCAGGGGTGGACGCCCCAAGGGCTGGTGGGGAGCCCTTTTACCAGCCCCCACACCCAAACCTAGTCCGTTACGGAGACCTACTCCATCCCACCAAAGCCCACCAAGGCCCAAACTCCCCCGGGAAGGCCCAAAACCCCAGAAACTGCCCGGAAACGGCCCGGAAAAGCTATTAACCTCCATATCCTATAGTTTTAACCTTAATTCCACATCTCATAATGTTATTAACCTTATCATGCACGCTAAATAAGGTTACGACACTCCGTGGTGTCACAACACTTCAAAAGGCCCAAAAACGCGAGTAAACCTCTAGCCGTAAGATTTTCTTCTCTAATTTCACAATCTGTAATGTCACACCAAAACGTAGTGTCACAGTCAATTCGTCAACCAACTGCCAAGCAACTTAATACGATGCGTCGGGATGGAATAAATGGGGGCCCTAATTTCATCACTTGGTTCCGAGATCATGTAACACCTTCACATCCTATAATATTCTGTAAATTTATATAACTTTGAATCATATTTTGTTGGCAGTGCGTGAAATATGGGAACGTCCATGAGGACTTGCTTCAGCTTTCCTATGGGCGCGTAACTGTTAATAGCTATGGGCGATACGACGTGAACGGGTTTCGGTTCCGTTCAACCAAATTTGAAGCTGGTCGTCCCCTTGCAGCCACAACAAATACTGGAGTTGTAACTAGGGCAATCGATGCACAAGGGATCGAAACAAATTTCTATGGAATCATTCAAAACATCCTCAAATTCAAGTTTGCAGGGAATAAGGAGCTCAAAGTAGTCTTTTTTGATTGTGTTTGGTTTGATAGCAAACATGGGACTCATCAAAACCAGTATGGGATGGTAGAAGTCAAACACAATGAACAGCTACATGGCTATGACAATCTTATCCTTGCTCACCAAGTTGAGTAGGTGTATTATATGCCATATCCATGCACAAGACTGAGTGCTTGGTGGGTTGTGTACAAAGTGAATCCCCGAGAACGGTTACATACTCCTGGTGATGCTGGTTACCTTGATAGCCATCTGGAGGCCATAGAGGTTGCTGAGGTTTTCCAAGATGAAGAATTGCCAACCACTTTTGATATAGAGACTGGTCCAGGTCTCGATTCTTTAGTCGGAGACCGTGGAGATATTACGATTCCTGAGAAACGGAAAAGACAACCAATCAAGAAAAGAGTAACATATCGTCCCTTAGAAAGGAGACTACATCATCGTGAAATTGATGAATTTTGACAAGTAAAGTTAAATTTCTGTTTTTAATTCTCTAATTTTTAAAATTTAAATTATTGTTGTTGTACTAACTTCATATTTTTGTTTCAACAGATGCCCTGATCGATAACTAAGGTGGCGAAGGGATTCTCGGTGGTAGGAGGAAGTCCAAGAGGTTCGAGCGACAAGGAGGCCTTGTTTCAGGGTAGCGCTTCAAGCGGAAGTAGACGGCGTGCTTTGTTGAGTCAAGTGGATCCCGAGTTGCAGAGTCGTAGTGTTGCTTTGGCAGAGAGGAGAGGTAACTAAGCTTCGATGTGTACTTTGTGTGAAAACAAAAATATGACATACATGTAACTGCCTTGTATTATTTCTCACAGATGAGACATCGTCTGAGGAAGAAACAGTTGCTGCCATGGATGTTGATGCAGGTAAACTAGAATGTTATATTCTCTTAGTTTATTTGATTATTATCTTTTAATTCATTCATTATTATTGTTGTTGTAGGTGGGATCATTGAGGAACAGGAGGCCGATGTGGGCCAAGGGGATGATGCATGTGGGAGAAGAGGACCCAATGGGTGGGGATACGACCGAGGGTCGTGACTGAGCCCGCCTCGAGGTTTAGGAGGAGCCATACTGCCGCCCCTCCAAAGACCAGTGACGGGAGGAGGACAAGGTTGTGATCACACCTGCTGGCGATAGGTTTGTATTTTCTAAACCATCTCTTAATTCATTTATTTCCAAACCGGAACTATATCATTTGTATGTCTTGCGCTTCATGGGATGACTCGGGTTTGACTACAGAGGACACCATAGGCAAAGTTAACTACGTTCTAGGTAACCTCTCGCCGTTTGCAGTACCCCGGGTTGGTCACAGGTAACAATGGCGAGCGATTTGTTGCTACTAGTTGGGATCATTACCTGCTTGCTCCTAATGCCGAGCACTTGAATTCTCAGGGGGCAGTTTGGAGTGACTTTTGGGTAAGATTCTCAGTGCCAGTTGGTATTGGTTCAACTGCCGATTATTTACTATTCTAACTATTCTTTGTGATGAACAATTGCGAAGCTGCTATCGCTTGGTTGACGGTGCAGACATGGAGCATGCTCAGAGTTTTCCATGTAAATGCACGTCGGGTGACCAAAGATGCATTGTCTAATGCTCGGATTCAAGCAACAAATCTTTACTTGAAGTCTGTTAAAGGGCAACGGATTAACAGGACTCGCGGGTCATCAGAAAGTTACTTGACCGAGGAAGAGTACGGGCAGGTAATTGGCATATTGGAGATATTTGAGTTTAACGTTTCTTGGTAATGTTGTTTTAATGTATTAATATCTTGTGCAGGTCATGATTCCATGGTTGGGGGACCGTCCAGAAGCTTACCAGGCTCTTTGCAAGCGTTGGGCTTCACCAGAGTTCATCGCCAAGTCAAAAAAGAACCGAGACTGCCGAGGCAAAGAATCAAAGCACACATATGGCGCCGATGGACATATGCGTAAAGCTAAGCGCATGGTAAGTCTGGCCGTAGCAATCTTTTGCAAAATACATGTTATCAAGTATATGTATGCACCTAACTTATGTCTACAGGTTGCTCAGAGCGGTGTTGAGCCGAGTGATATTGAAGTGTACGTGGAAGGTCATAAAGGTCCAGACCCGACACACCCTCGAAAGCAGTCAGGCAATGTGTACCTATTGATCGGCTGGTTAGTGTTCATAATTTTGATTCAATTTAAATTAAGTTCTTTGATTTGCAGTTTCCATTTAAATTGCCTGCTTTGCTTATGTAGGAGAAGTATGGTGAGGAAATGGTCAAGCGCCATGGTAAAGACTATGATTGGAGGAAGGAACCGATTGACGGCGTAGCTGTGCACGCTAGTGGAGGCGGCAAGAAGCATGGACGGTGAGATGTCGTACCTTCTAAAATTTCATGAAGTCATAATTTGAAGTGCTCATGGTCACGCATTTTGAAGGTACTCCATGTTCACTGGATTGATCAACTCGGCGGAGGTGCGAGCTGAGAGGGGATCTTCTTCGTCCCGGAGCTCGGGGGTTGGTAGCCGTCGCCCCTCAGAGCAGGAGTTGGAGCTTGCTAGGCTGCGTGAGGAGCTGCGCCAACGTGATGATTATGCAAGGTCGCAGCAAGAGTACTACACTTCATACAATGCACAACAGCAATCGACGATTCAAGTAAGTCCGAGTCCTCAATCTATTGCATTTAGAGATTCTATTATTTCAAAATACTTATACATTGTATTTGTAGGCAATGTTCCAGACGATGGGCCAAAACATTGTCTTTCCAAATTGCTCTGTACCCACCGCCACCACCGCCACAATGGGGATGTATCCTCGCAACTCCTCGTAACTCAGGTATTCTTGCTAAACATTGTGAATCGAGTTGAATTTAGTCAATTTAGCTAATATTAGTTTGTTGTACCTAATCTTGTTCAAACTAGCTACATTTAGTCAATCTAGCTAAACTTAGTCATTTCTAGCGAGACTTAACGAATCTAGCAAGACTAACTATCTCTAGAGTTAAGTTTGATGAATTTAACGATATTTAGTTCATTTTTGCTAAACTTGGTACGTTCTAGTTAAACTTTGTCAATTGAGCTAAATTTACTCAATATAGCTACACTTACTAATTTCTTGCTAAACTTTGTCAAAACTTGTAAATCTAGTAAAATTTGATCAATCTAGCTATAATTGTTGCCTTATGTACGGATCATCGGCACATGGGTCCTCGTTGAACACTACTCCGCCTGCAACGCTTGCAGCACCTAGAGAGCCTGTAGATCCGGCGGTTCGTTTCTTACTTGTTTCCTTATGGTACATTCATTCTTATATTATTGTCTAACCTTGCATTTTCTTGTGTAGGGAACCGACGGTGCAACTGCCTTTGTCAATGCGCTCTTTGCTCCTGGTCAAGTGGCGAACTCCAATGATCGGATGGCGGCGATGGTTGTAGATTGTTTGAACGTTGTGTCACTTTTGATGTGTATGATTCGATTTGGACTTTGCATGTGTTTGATGGTTGTAGATTGTTCGATGTGGCCGCCTTTTTTGGATGTTATGACAATTTGGATGTTATGATGGATTGATGACTTGATTATATGCATGTTCTGTGCTGCATTGATTATATTCATGAATTGTGTATTGAATTGTATTCATTTCTGATATTATGTATTGAATTGTTTGGCAGAACATGAAAATAGGGGAAGAAGTTGCCCTGTGTTTATGTAATTAACGCCGGCCTAGTCGTAGCCGATGTTAATTAGTCAGATTAACGCCGCCACCACTAGGCCGACTTTAATTAGTAATTTACTGGTATCCCCGAATCTATCCGACAAATACCCTAAGAATCGCTAACTAACGCCGGCCACATGTAGCCGACGTTAATTAGCCTTCGCGGTAATCAACATCGGCCCAGTTGTAGGCCGACGTTAGTTACTAATTAACGTCGGCCCAACAGGGGCCGACGTTAATTAACGCGATACGCCAGTAATTATTGTCGGCCACGTCTGGCCGACGTTAATTATTAATTAACGTCGGTAGCCCATGTTAATTACGATAATTAACGTCGACAATTATCGTGTTTAGATGCCGACGCGTTAATTAGCTATTTGCCGACGTTAACTATAATTAACGTCGGTAAATGGCTAATTAACGTCGGTATATGGCCGATGTTAATTTGCAGGATTCCTGTAGTGCATGCTTTGATTTCCTTTAGGAACCAGCAATATCTATTGCAGTTCGGCAACAGCAGTCATCTATTGCTGTTCGGCAGAGCATCATCACGAAATAGATTGCCACGTCAGCACACGAAGTTCAGGGTGGTTGACGGCCAGTATTTTCGTCGGCTATCTCGACCGACGAAAATATTTCTATTTTCGTCAGTTGCCGACGAAAATTCGGATATTTTCGTCTACGTACTTTCGTCGGCTTATTTTCATCGGTTTGCCGATAAAAACACTTATTTTCGTCGGTTTTCGCCTTATTTTCGTCAGTTTTAGGCCAACAAAAATAATGTTTATTCCTGTAGTGCAAGCACCATCTTTTATCCGCGGAGCATCATCTATTGTTGTTCGACAAGCAGCAATTACATAGAAATCTCAGCAGACCAAGACTGTTCCATCTTCCCCCAAGATAAAGCGTCAAGCATCTGCAAAAGATTGTCCAGTGGCTTCCACAAAACCTTTGAAGCAAACAACCTTATTCATATATGAGTACCTTTGAAGTAAACAACCTTATTCATATACTCTATTAGTATCATTGAAGCAAACAACCTTATTCATATACTCTATTAGTATTTGTAAGCTCTAACCAACTGCTGCATGCATAACAAGAAGTGATGTGCATAACAAGAAAACATTTCGGGGCTACTAGAGAGCTGGTCAGTTTGGTGTGCATAGCCCTAGTGGTGTTGAATGAACGAGAAATTTCCTTGAATGACCGAGAAATCTTATTCCCTAGGAGCTGCTAGGGAAGAAAACCTTGAAGCAAACCTTGAATGAACGAGAAATCCACAAAATGAGAAATGTTTTCTAGCTATAGATCAAAGAGAAATGTTTCGCTAGTGTTGCAACCTTATGTAAAAGAAGCAATAACTGATGTTTTCTTTTCTACTCAACTAAACGAACAGTAAGATCAATATACCATCGTATATTCATATTCATATATGAGTAGTCTAGGATGGAGATTACCTGAAGTTATCAATTAAAGGAGGTCATCGCCATCCCTATCTTCACTTGTTCTGTTGTCACTACCATCTGAAACATTGAAAAGGAACCAATACGCAAGTACACAACAAAATTTATTTAACATAATATAAGCAATAATATATAGTAGGGAGAAAGTAAATATACCATTAGCTCGAATCCAATCTTGGAGACAAATAAGAGCTTCCATAGTTTCGCTGGTCAGCCTGCTCCGATAGTCACTTATAACCCTCTCTCGGTAGAAAAGGCAGACTTTGATGCTACTATAGATGCAGGGGCTGCCAATAGATCCTGTGCCATGCGAGAAAGTATAGGATACTTGGTAGAAAACATCATCCAATATTGCAAGATATCAAAATCAACTGTTACGGGAACTGTTTCTTCTTCCAAGTATTTGTCAAGCTCACTTGCTCTACTCCTTTGTTGTTCACTGAGATGTTGCCCCCATTCAACCTAAGGGTTACACTACTACATAAAACGTCATTACAGACAGTTTTGTGAACCGTCAGTAACAATGTATCTGTGATGAAAGAGATCATCAGAGACGGTTTTCTACCCGCCTGTGAAAAAAACCCACAGATGGTTCGAATTATACACCGTCTGTGAAAGTCAAGTATCACTGACGGTTGTAATTCGAAACCGTCTGTGATACTTGAATTTCACAAACGGTGTATAATTCGAATCGTATGTGATATTGAAGTATCAGACACGGTTTCTAACGAGATCCGTCTGTGATATATAGATAGTTCTACAACAAATTAGTATGCATGATGGAAGAACATTTAGTTCCAATAAACAAGATTGCATTCAAGATGACCAAAATTGTAATAATGATAATATCAGGTGACAATACAATGAATCGTATCAAATACAGAAAAATGAGAAGTGTACAAACAAGAATAACCACAATTATACAACTCCAGTTGTTACAAGTTAGCGTTGTACATGCCATCTTTATTTATGACTTCAGGTGACAAGGAAAAACAAAGTTCCCCTAATTTTGATCAAATCGTTGTTGCTCAACGCAGCTTGCAACCTTAGCATTGTTTCTAGTCTCAAGGATGAGTTGCATGTTGTAAGGCATATAAAATCCACATAGGTTATTTCTCTCGATTCTTCCGTGGCACTGTAAACAAGAACTAAGTTAGTTCTAGATACATTATTACGTAGTTTGATATAGGATTATTGTGTATAGCAGATACTGGAAAGTGAAAATCGTGTTGCAGTTTCGCCCCATCCTTGTACTCTCTGTACGCCCTACGTGATTGCAAAAGTTTAGCCTCAGCCATTCCAAGAGCAACATAAACCTGGAACAACTTAAAATGACCAATGTTATCTACGGAGGAAACGTGATTACCTGCTTAGTAATTTTGCGAAAGGAATCCAATCGTGGTTGTTGCCTTGTGCTGAGTCAAGGTACATAGCGTGGTTTTGGGCTTGTTCAAGAACAATTAGAACCCAATGAAACCTACACAAGTATATCACAATGGCCAATGAATGAAACTGAGTTTTGTGCATAGTACAAACCAAAGTATAGCAAGTAGTGTAGCACTTACCCTGGGTTATGTGGTATAAGTATGAAATCTTTATCTTTTTGTACTAACAATGCCCGTTTGATGTATTCTTCGACCGCTTTTATATCTTCATTCATTGTTTCCATTGAGACCATATGTGGGTTGAGGAAACCCACCGATTGTTTCTTCCTTATTGCTTCGAGTATCATGTTTCTATATATACAAAAGCAAATATATATATATATATATTTGCGAACATTTATCGCTATTAATTAGACAAATGTAGACTGTGATAGCACACACTTACAATGTTCAGGCCCTCAACAGCGTGGCGTTTGTAACACCCCGGCATCTTCAATGCCTGAATGTTACCAAACATATCTAAATACCACAAATAAAGATAAATTACAGCAAAGGTGCAAATGCTAAAACCGAAAATTTCGGCCGCATCTCCTTTGTTTTCCATGAATTGAAGCAACAGTAATACTAAGGCAAGATATAGCATGACAAGAGACATCTAAAACAGCAATAACAATTGATATAGCATCACTTATGTCTAAAATAAGGAATTCAACCATTCCACAAATTATAACGAATCAAACGATAAACTTAAGCTCAAAACCAAGCCATACACCAAGTTTCATGGCACTATTCATTATTAACATGACTCCAAATAATTAACTGTCTATAAGTGTGAAGCTACGTGTAGAAGTGTTGCTAATGCCCTTTCCCGCATGCCGGTTTCATGGTACCTAAAAAACATAAAACACAAGCATGAGTTCATCACTCAGCAAGTATATTGCAATGGACCATAAAGAACAAATCAATGCCAACATCGATACATACCATACTTAACATCATGATCAAGTCATAATTTCATATACAACATCATAACCATGTCCCAATCTCATTGTACACATTTCATTATCATCATCATGTATGCAATGCAATGCAATGTAATGCACATGTCTCCTTGAAGCACATACCGGTATTGCCGAGTGCACACCCGTCGGCTGCACCCTCTTTCCCCTCCCATCCCGTAGATGGAGGGTGCCTACTCCTCGCTTCCATTCACCACCGTGGATGGAATCACGAGGTAGGACTTACTTAATGGCACTCCGGATTAGTCATAACTTTCTCACCGACCTTACCGGATTAGTTATGACTTTCTCACTGACCAGGCCAGTTTTCATGCCATGTATGCAACATATGACATAAACATAAACAACTAGTCATTGCATAGCATCATAACATACCATTTTCTTCATATCATGGGCAAACACTAATTATGGCAAGATAGCATATCATGAAAACAATTTGCATCTATTCAAGTGTAGCAACATACAACATGCTACCCATTCCAATACACTTGCCTTAACCGCGGGTGATGGATTGGCGAGAGGATGAGGGCACTCCCGGGGTCACACCACCTGCACATAGATACCACACACTAAAACCATGCCCAAAAAATAGTACACAATCGCTCATCTACCCCGACTTCGCAAACTACCACCAAAGCCGAAAAATAAAGAATCTGTCCCCCGGGACAACAGGCTTCAAACTAGCATAACTTGAGTTCTAGTTCTCCAAATGTGACACTACGGAATGTGGTAACATTATAAAATGTGAAATTTGAGGTTAAAACTATACGGTATGAGTTTTAATCGCGTTTACGGGCTAATTTCGGGAGTTTGGGCCTCTCCGGGGGAGTTTGGGCCCAAGGGGATGAGTCGTGGGCTTCAGTGGGAAGGGATTTGGGCCCATGAGGGAGTGGGAGACCAAGTTATTAGCCTTGGGCGCCTCCCTGCCCTTGTGCGCCCCACCCTTGCCCTATCTGCCCCCTCCCCTCCCTCCAACCTAGCGCCGCCCCTCCCTTCGCCCATGCCGTGGCGCCTCCTCCCTTCCCCCTTGCGCCACCACCCCTTCCCTCTCCTCCCCACCCTCCTTGCTGGCCTAGGAGAGCTCCTCAACTCGCCAACCTGATGTTCTCTCAATCGGAAGCTCTGCGACGAGGAGATCCAATGTTCCGCGAGGAAGGAGATCGAGGAACCTGGAGGAGAAGCTTTGGCGTCGTCGTTCATCGAGGCGAAGGTATGGCCATGGGTGATCCTTAGGGATGGTCTAGGTGCTGTGCTAGAGGGTGTTTTGGTGCATTTAGATCAAGAGGTGGTGCTGTGATTGGGTAGATTGGATGACAACTAGAGATTCCATAGTTCTCTGTTTCGGGCAGAATGGGCACACGACCTAGGGTTTGAGTTTTCGCAATTTTAGATTCGGAATTTGGTCGGCCTCCTGTTGAGGAAGTTGTAGAAAACTTCAATACCTTTAATTGGACACCAAGAACGTCCAATTCTACCCAGCCGCTTGAAATTTATGATCGCTTTTACGAACGTGTTCAAATCTGTGACGTAATTCGGACAGAACATAATGTTTTGTAGATTAAACATTCTTAGAGGCCGATTCAGCTTTTACCAATACTTAGAAAAATCTAGGAAATTTCCTAAGCTTCGTGGTGATGTACTCGTTTACTCAATTTGGAGACCTAGAACTCAAGTTATGCTAGATTGAAGCCTGCTATCCCGGGGGACAGAGTCTCTATTTTTCGGTTTTGGGAGTAGTTTATAAGTCGGGGTAGATGAGCGATTATGTACTTTTTTGTGGGCACGTTTTGAGTGTGTGGTATCTATGTGCAGGTGGTGTGACCCTGGGAGTGCCCTCATCCTCTCGCCAACCCGTTGCCCGCGGTTAAGGCAAGTGTATTGGAATGGGTATCGTGTTGTATGTTGCTAGTCTTGACTAGATGCAAATGGAATACATGATAAGATATCTTGCTATGTTTAGTGTTTGCTCATGACATGATGAAAATGGTATAGTATGATGCTAGGCAATGATTAATGGTTTATGTTTATGGCATGATTGCATACATGGCATGTAAAATGGCCTGGTCGGTGAGAAAGTCATAACTAGTCCGGTAAGGTCGATGAGAAAGTTATGACTAATCCGAAGCGCCATTGTGTAAGACCTACCTCGTGATTCCATCCATTGTGGTGAATGGAAGTGAGGAGTAGGCACCCTCCATCTTCGGGATGGAAGGGGGAAGAGAGTGCACGCCGACGGGTGTGCACTCAGCAATACCGGTATATGCTTCAAGGAGACATGTGCATTGCATCGCATTGCATAAATGATGATGATGATGAAATGAGTACACTGAGATTGAGACATGGATATGATGTTGTGTTTGAAATTATGACTTAATCATGATGATTGAGCTTGGTATGTAGTGATGTAAATATTGAATTGTTCTTTATGGTCCATTGCAATATACTTGCTGAGTGATGAACTCACGCTTGTGTTTTATGTTGTTTTAGGTACCATGAAACCGGAATGTGGGAAGGGGCATTAGCTACACATCTTCACGTAGCTCCACACCTATAGGCAGATTCACCAACTTAAGTCATGATCATAGTAATAATGCCATGAAGCTTGGCGTATGAATTAAATTGTGTGCTTGTGTTCCTTATTTGCTTTGCTATAGTTTATGGAGTGGTTGGACTTGAGATTATTGACTTATGTTGATGCTATATTCATTCATATTGCTGCTTTAGATGACTTATGTCTTATGTTATGATATGACTTGCCGTGTTATTGGTATTGCTTCAATTCATGACAAAATAAAGGAGATGCTGCCGAAATTTTCGGTTTTAGTATTTGCTCCTTTGCTGTAATTTATCTTTATTTGTGGTATTTAGATGTTGCTTAGTCTATGTTTGGTAGCATTCAGGCATACTAGATGCCGGGCTGTTACAGTTGGTATAAGAGCGGGCTGTAGGTCCTTGGAATGTGTATTTTTAGTGTCATACCTTAGGTGCAACTAAAATGTGATGTGGGATAACATAGAAATATGGTTTAGGTTATACTTAAAATTTTTCCATATGATAGCAACATTAAAACTTGCATAATTGGAATGATTAATTTTAAAATTTGACACACTTGGTTGCACAATAGGATGGGGATTTGGTTCATCATTGCATCGCGTTTAATTACTTGATGGAGACTATGTATCTGTTGATGTTTGATCTTTGCTTTTGTTTAAATTGATGATGTGCTTATGATTATGTGATTGTATGGTTGTCTGACTGTAGCAGCCATCACGAGGGGTAGAGGCCGTGGTCGCCGTGGCCGTGGAGGCCAGGGGCGAGGCTCTCAGGGAGTTGCTGAGTCTGTAGCTAAGGGGAGTGCTTCGCTCAATGCTCATGGGCTAGCGCAAGAGGAGGTCCCGACAGCACAGTCGGGGGCTGAGGTACCCACCGCCACTGCGGACTTGGTTCAAGCGCTGCAGACGGAGGTTCAGGAGCTGCGGCAGCAGTTGCGGGCAGCCCCTACTGTTGTGCCTCCCCCTGCAGTGGCCCTAGTTGTTGACCCCGCTGTGCCGGAGCCGAGGATGAGTCTCCGGGAGTGGATGTCCCTCCGTCTGGACACCTTTGACGGAGCGGGCAGACCGATCCAATCCGCAGAATGGTTGCGGTACATGGAGCGGCAGTTTGAGGTTCTGGAGTTGACCTCGGTCCAGAGAGCCCGCTTTGTGGCCTTTCAGCTGAAGGGCCAAGCGGATATCTGGTCGGAGGGGGTTCTTGCTGCTAGAGCCCCTGCTCTTGGACCGGTCACCTGGGAGAACTTTGTGGCTCGCTTCCAAGCCAATTTCTACCCAGAGTCTTTCCTTGAGAGGATGGAGCATACTCTGATGACTCTTTTCCATGGAAAGAAGTCGGTGGCAGAGTATGAGGTAGAGTTCAATAATGTGGTGCGCTTCGTGCCGGCCGTGGCAGCAGACGACAGGGAGAAGGCGAGAAGGTTCCGTAGGGGCCTCAACCAGGAGTTTAGAGTTGTCATGGGGGCGACTGTCGCTCGTGACTTTTGCTCCGTGGTGGAGTAGGCGAAGGGCATGGAGATCGAGTTGGATCTCTCCAGGGATAAGCAAAACCCTGGTGGATCAGGGGTTCCCGCAGTTCCGGGTGGGGGCCAGAAGAGGACCTTTGGTGGAGGAGGTGGGTCTTCTCAGCGACCCACCTTCAAGAAGTTCAAGGGGGGATAGGGCTCCTCCTTAGGGGCAAAGATGAAGCCACCCCAGTCGTCTTCCTCGCCAGCGGCTGTTCGTCCCGTGCCTGGGTAGGGCATGATTTGTTTCAAGTGCAGTGGTGAACACCGTGCTTCGGAGTGTGGTTGGACTGGGAGTTGCAACCACTGTGGCAAACTCGGCCACATGGGACGACTCTGCCGGATGAATCCCGGTAGAATCATCAAGTGGGAGACGGTGCCTTCTCCTCCCGCTCCATCGGCGTCTTCCAGAGGGTCAGTGCACATGATGGCGGCCCCCTCTCCTCAGCCACCCTCTGTTTGGGCACCACCGGCGGCCTACTGGTGCCCGCAGCCATCGGCTCCTCCTTAGTTACCTTCACTGCCCCCAGCCTTGTTGGGGCATCAGCCGAGTGTCGTGGCGCCACCAGGTGTGTATGCCTTGCCGACCGCCGAGTCAGCCAGGCATCCAGAGGTGGTTTCAAGTACACTGCTTGTGGATTCATTTGATACCTTTGTTTTGTTCGATTCTGGAGCGTCCTATTGTTTTGTACCTTCTGAGTTTGCTAGTAGAGCTAAGTTGGGAGTTCAGCGGATTTCTGAGTCGGTAATAGTCAGTTCCCCTAGGGTTTTGATTGCTAGTTGTTTGGTTTGCCTAGGTTGCACCATTGCCATTGATGATGTGGTTTTCTTTGCCAATCTTATGGTGATTCCGTTGGCTCCTTTTGATGTCATTTTGGGCATGGATTGGTTGCATCAGCACCGTGCCAAGATCTGTTGCTTTTGGAAGACAGTTACCTTGCAGGCCCCGTCAGGGGTGGAGTTGACCTTTCAGGGTGGTATACCTTCCAGTTCCATCTTTGCTTTGGCTAGTCTGTTTTCTCGTCGCCGTTTGAGGCAGTTGGGTTTTCTCATGGCTATTTCAGAAAAGCCATTGCAGAGATTCCTGTGGTGAAGGAGTTTGCTGATGTGTTCCTTGATGAGTTGCCTGGTTTACCTCCTGTGAGGAATGTGGAGTTCCGTATTGATCTTGTTCCTGGCACTCGACCTATTTCTATCTCTCCATACCGCTTGGCTCGTCCTTTTCAAGACGAGTTGAAAAAGCAATTGGAGGATCTGTTGGCCAAGGGCTTTATTCGGCACAGTGTTTCGCCATGGGGAGCACTTGTCCTCTTCGTTTCGAAGAAGGATGGTAGTTTGCGCATGTGCATTGACTATCATGCTCTCAATCAAGTAACGGTCAAGAACAAGTATCCATTGTCTCGCATTGAGGATCTGTTTGACCAACTGAAGGGAGCAAAGGTGTTCTCCAACATTGATGTTCAGTCTGGGTACAATCAGATTCGTGTGAGGGAACAGGACGTTGAGAAGACTGCTTTCTCCACTAGGTATGGGCATTATGAATTTAAAGTTATGTCTTTTGGACTAACTAATGCTCCTGCTGTCTTTATGGAGGCGATGAATAGTATGCTACACAAGTACTTGATGAGTTTGTGGTAGTGTTCATCGATGACATTCTGGTTTACTCTAAATCAGAAGAAGAACATGAGCAGCATTTGAGGCTTGTGCTGAGTATATTGATGGAGAATCAATTCTTTGCTAAGTTGAAAAAGTGCGAGTTCTGGATTTCAAGAGTGGGTTTTCTTGGCCACATCATAAATCCAGAGGGCATATCAGTAGATCCTAGCAAAGTCTCAGTAGTTTTTGACTGGAAGTGGCCTTCCAATGTTAAAGAGGTGTATAGTTTCCTTGGGTTGGCTGGCTACTATTGGCGTTTTGTGCAGGATTTCTCTATCATTGCCAAGCCACTTTCACAGTTGACTCAGAAGGGGATGAGATTTCAGTGGACTACAGAGTGTGAGCACAGTTTTTGCACTTTGAAGGAGAAGTTAGTGACTGCTCATGTTCTTACCCTTCCCGAGCCTGGGAGGCGGTTCACTGTCTATTCTGATGCTTCTCGTTTGGGACTTGGTTGTGTGCTCATGCAAGATGGCAAGGTGATTGCTTATGCATCAAGGCAATCGAAAAAGCTTGAGCAAAACTATCCCACTCATGATCTTGAACTAGCCGCTGTGGTGTTTGCATTGAAAATTTGGAGGCACTATTTGTATGGTGAGTCTTGTGATATCTTCACTGATCACAAGAGCCTCAAGTACATCTTTACTCAGAAAGATTTGAATTTGAGGCAGAGGAGGTGGCTAGAATTGATAAAGGACTATGACCTCACTATCCAGTACCATTCGGGCAAGGCAAATGTGGTGGCTGACACTCTTAGTCGCAAGACAATGCCCACTATCCTTGATTGTCTTGTTGCTGATTTTGAGCGATTGGAAGTCTCCTACAGCTTTGTGGGGACCGTGCAAGCTGAAACTCAATTGATTCTTGAGTCAGCGATCCCCGAGCGTGTGCGGGAAGCACAATAGCATGATCATTTGCTCCAGCAGGTGAGGAAACGCCTTGAGGATGGCAAGACTGTGGACTTTTCCATAGATGATGTGGGAGCTCTAAGGTTTCAGGGTCGCTTGTGTGTACCTCAGAAATCCCAAGTCAAGGATGATATTCTAAAAGAGGCTCATCGCACCCCGTACACGGTCCATCCTGGGGAGACCAAGATGTACATGGACTTGAAAAAGAATTTCTGGTGGAATAGGATGAGAGTTGATATTGCCAAGTATGTGGCATCTTGTGGGATTTGTCAGAAAATTAAGGCTGAACACAAGCGCCTACGGTCTCAAGGTACCATTGGAGATTCCTGTGTGGCCTTGGGATGACATTTCTATGGATTTTGTGGTTGGCCTACCTCGTACTCCACGAGGGAAGGATGTTGTTTGGGTTGTGGTGGATCGCCTTAGCAAGTCTGCACACTTCATTTCTATCCGCACTACCAATTCAACGAGCGAGTTGGCTCCCATCTATGTGCGGAAGATTGTGAGACTGCATGGTGTACCCAAGACGATTATCTCTGATCGGGATGCGAAGTTTGTCTCAAAATTTTGGGAGAGTTTGCAGAGTGCTTTGGGTACACAACTTCAGTAGCACTTTTCACCCTCAGACGGATGGGCAGTCTGAGCGTACTATTCAGACATTGGAGGACATGCTCAGGGCCTGTGTGATGGCTTGAAAAAGTAGCTGGGAGAATCACTTGCCATTGGCAGAGTTTGCTTATAATAACAGCTATGATTCCAGCATCCGGGCTGCTCCTTATGAGGTGTTGTATGGCCGGAAGTGTAGATCGCCGCTTTGTTGGGATGCAGTGGGAGAGAGAGCGGTCCTTGGACCTGATTGGGTCCAGCAGACTGTTGAGCGTGTAGCAGAGGTACGACAGAACCTTCTCGCAGCGCAGAGTAGCAGACAGAAAAGCTTTGCTGATGTGAGAAGGCGAGATTTGGAGTTTGAGGTGGGTGATAGTGTGCTCTTGCGAGTATCTCCCACCAAGGGTGTGGTGCGTTTTGCACAAAAGGAAAGCTCAGCCCGAGGTATGTTGGGCCATTTCCTATCTCAGCTCGAGTTGGAAAGTTGGCCTATCGCTTGGAGCTACCGGAGTCAATGCAAGGAGTCCATAATGTGTTCCATGTTTCAATGCTGAGAAAGTACTTGCATGATCCGGAATTGGTGGTTCCGTTGGAACCATAAGTGCTTGAGCAGGACCTCACTTTCGAGTCTCGTCCCGTGAAAATTCTTGAGAATTCAGAGCGAGTGTAGAAGAACAGGACTCTCAAGTTTGTCAAAGTCCTGTGGTCGCATCAGATTGAGAGGGAAGCGACTTGGGAGCTGGAGTATCGCATCCGCGAGAAGCTCCCCGAGCTTTTCACCTCAGGTATGAGATGTGAAACCTAGCTATCTTTTGTTTTGCTGGGTTGCGTATTGGTGTGTCTTGGATTCAAGGTCGAATCCTGTTGAAGGGGGGGGAGAATGTGACACTACGAAATGTCGTAATGTTATAAAATGTGAAATTTGAGGTTAAAACTATACGGTGTGAGGTTTAATTGCGTTTTCGGGCCGATTTCGGGAGTTTGGGCCTCTCCGGGGGAGTTTGGGCCCAAGGGGATGAGTCGTGGGCTGTAGTGGGAAGGGATTTGGGCCCATGAGGGAGTGGGAGACCAGGTTGTTAGCCTTAGGCACCCCCTCTGCCCTTGTGCGCCCCACCCTTGCCCTAGCTTCCCCCTCCCCCTCCCTCGCACCTAGCCGCCGCCCCCTCCCTTCGCCCATGCCGTGCGCCCCCTCCTCCCTTCCCCCTTGAGCCATCTCCCGATCTGCCCTTGTGAGACTGCATGGTGTACCCAAGACGATTATCTCTGATCGGGAAGCTCCGCGACGAGGTGATCCGGCGGTTCCGGCGCGAGGAAGGAGATCGGGGAAACCTGGAGGAGAAGCTTTGGCGTTCATCGTTCGTCGGGCGAAGGTATGGCCATGGGTGATCCTTGGGGATGGTTTAGGTGCTGTGCTAGAGGGTGCTTTGATGCTTTTAGATCAAGAGGTGGTGTTGTGATTTTGTAGATTGGATGAAAACTAGAGATTCCATAGTTCTCTGTTTCGGGCAGATTGGGCACATGACCTAGGGTTTGAGTTTTCGCAATTTTAGATTCGGAATTTGGTCGGCCGTCTGTTAAGGAAGTTGTAGATAACTTCAATACCTTTAATTGGACACCAAGGACGTCCAATTCTGACCAGCCGTTTGAAAGTTATGGTCGTTTTACCGAATGTGTTCAAATCTGTGACGTAATTGGGACATAACGTAATGTTTTGTAGATTAAAAATTTTTAGAAGCCGACTCAGCTTTTCCCAATACTTAGAAAAAGCTAGGAAATTTCCTAAGATTCGCTATGATGTACTCGTTTACTCGATTTGGAGACTTAGAACTCAAGTAATGCAAGATTGAAGCATGCTGTTCCGAGGGACAGAGTCTCTGTTTTTCGGTTTTGGTAGTAGTTTGCGAAGTCGGGGTGGGGGAAGAGGGTGCACGCCGACGGGTGTGCACTCGGCAATACCGGTATATGCTTCTAGGAGACAAGTGCATTGCATCGCATTTCATACATGATGATGATGATGAAATGAGTACAATGAGATTGAGACATGGATATGATGTTGTGTTTGAAATTATGATTTAATCATGATGATTGAGCTTGGTATGAAGTGATGTAAATATTGAATTGTTCTTTATGGTCCAGTGCAATATACTTGCTGAGTGATGAACTCACGCTTGTGTTTTATGTTGTTTTTAGGTACCATGAAACCGGCATGTGGGAAGGGGCATTAGCTACACATCTTCATGTAGCTCAACTCCTATAGGCAGATTCGTCAACTTAAGTCGTGATCATAGTAATAATGCCATGAAGCTTGGCGTATGAATTAAATTGTGTGCTTGTGTTCCTTATTTGCTTTGCTATAGTTTATGGAGTGGTTGGACTTGAGATTATTGACTTATGTTGATGCTATATTCATTCATATTGCTGCTTTAGATGACTTATGTTATGATATGACTTGCCATGTTATTGCTATTGCTTCAATTCATGACAAAACAAAGGAGATGCTGCCTAAATTTTCGGTTTTAGCATTTGCTCCTTTGCTGTAATTTATCTTTATTTGTGGTATTTAGATGTTGCTTAGTCTATGTTTGGTAGCATTCAGGCATACTAGATGCCGGGGTGTTACACCAAATTAAGTAAACGAGTACATCATTGCGAAGCTTAGGAAATTTCCTAGCTTTCTCTAAGTATTGGGAAAAGCTGATTTGGCCTCTAAAATTGCCTAATCTACAAATCAACCCGATCTGTCCCAATCACGTCATAGATTTGAACATGTTCGGTAAAATGATCATAACTTTCAAACGGCTAGACGGAATTGGACGTTCTTGGTGTCCAATTAAAGGTATTGAAGCTATCTACAACTTTCTTAACAGGCGGACGACC
This sequence comes from Rhipidocladum racemiflorum, assembly GCA_036346355.1. Lineage (NCBI taxonomy): Eukaryota > Viridiplantae > Streptophyta > Magnoliopsida > Poales > Poaceae > Rhipidocladum > Rhipidocladum racemiflorum. The sequence goes on from CM070584.1 coordinate 17,463,706, forward strand.
AAATTCCGAATCTAAAATTGCGAAAACTCAAACCCTAGGTCATGTGCCCAACTGCCCGAAGCAGAACACTATGCAATCTCTAGTTTTCTTCAAATCCATCTAATTGCAGCACTATTTTTCGATCTATAAACACCAAAACATCCTCTAGGACAACACCTAGTCCAACCCCAAGGATTACCCATAGCCATACCTTCGCCCGACGAACGATGAACCAACGAACGTGCCTCTCCCGTCCACGATCTCCCTCCAATCTTCGGATCCTCCCGGTCGAAATACTTCGCAACACGGAGATCCACGGAGAGGGATGGCGAGGCAACAACCGAGGGGATGGAGGCCACCCTAGTTCCGGCTGGGAGGTGGTAGGGTGGCGCACAAAGGAGGGGGAAGGTGGCGGCTAGGAGGTGGGGAAGGGTGGGGCGGCTAGGAGGGGGAAGGGAGAAACCCTAAGGGTTTCAGGGGGGTGGCGCCCAAGGGTGGGCTGGTGCAAGGGGGGCTTGGCAGGAAAATCCCCCCCTTTTGGGCCCAAAAAGTGTCCCACCTTCGGCCCAATCCATCCCCTAAGGCCCAACTGGCTCCCGCTAGGCCCAAAGTCCCTCGGACGGCCCAAAATCTCCCCCGGAAAGGCCCAAACTCAAGAAAAAGGGCCAAAAATATGCTACAAAAGCCGTACCCTAATGCCGAACTCGAGAATGACTCCTACTGACATTCCGAAGTGTCACATTCTACCCCCCTTCAACAGGATTCGACCCCGAATCTAAGACACGCCACTACGCCAAACAAACAACACAAAACATCCACACAAAGACTCAAACCGAACCAAACGACAAGCAAATTCCCAAAAACAACACTTAGCGAGGAAGAGCTGATTTAGCTTAACTGGGTGCAGCCTCTCACAGCTCGACCTTTCAATCCAAATTCCCATCCACAATCCTCGATTTCACCCACTAAAGGCTCAATCAAATTATTAAACCCAAATCCTCACGTCAAACCCTTCATACAACTATCACAACCAACCTGACCACCACATCTCATTAATCTCAAGATGACACAATTAAAGCGAATCACATCTCTTTTAACAACCTCTCTACCAATAAATCACCAATGGTATCTTATTAATGACTGGGGTTCTAAACATGAACCTCAAAAGAATCGATTACACACAATCCCATCTCTTCCAATTATTTGACCCTTTTCATAAAAAAATCAAAATTAACCAATGTCATCTGCATACAAAGCCCACAAAGGCAAAAAAAAATTCATTTCGACTACAAACCACGTTATTGACATTCTATCATCTCCCGGGCATATCTCATACCCAAGGACAATAACTAGGATAAATGTTCGCGACAGAACATTTTACATCATAATTTCTATAACGTTCACTACCATCGAATGGTACTCTCAACAAGATTTAAACCACGACATCAAACAACCTCCATCATAATCCACCTTTATACCACTACTGTACAACACCTAGCCCAAGCTAGGGCCGTCAATAATTACTAAACCACAACTGGTTCTGTTCCTAAGAGGGTCTCACCCTCACATTTTCTTACTCAAATACATCCAAGCCCATGGATATATTCCTTTAGCAAACTCATCAAGTTCGTAAACCCTTTTATTCTTTTTCCCAACTAGAATGCCAACACCAAGCAATTCTCTTTAGTCGGATGAACCACATTCATCAACAGAAACCCAATCCACCACAAATCACTTTGGAATGAATTCGGCAACATCCAAAAGATCACCCTTTTTCTTTGCCAAAGTGAAATCGTCAAGGAAAAACTTAAATCTCAAACCAAGGCGATACGTTTCACATTGGGGAGCAAACAAACAAAAGAGAGACTCCACACAAGTCTTTGACAGAAGTTATTAACAACTAATGACAACTCAATTCGCTTTCACCACAACCAAACCTTTCATTTTAACCAAAATCAACATTTTCGAAGAGAAAACTGATTCTCAAATCACACAAAAGGGTCCACAACTGCCACAAAAACTCTCAACGAGAAAGGGAAACTCAAGTCCCTTACATAACATAACCAAGATACCAGCATTTATCCATTCTTTCTTTTCATGCTAGAGAGCAATGGAAATCTCGATTCATGACATGAATGCAAACTTTTCAGGAGCACTCCAGATTAGTCATATATTCGTATATGACTTTCTCACCGACCTAGCTCATCAACTCATTTATGATAAAACTTCGCATTTTAACCAAAGTCAAATTTTTTTTCAGAAGAGAACATCAATTCTCAAATCAAACATCTACACCCACAACCGCTACAAATTCTCTCAAAGAGAAAGGGAGGCTCATTCCCAAAAGAAAACACTTCACCAGCAAAATCACTCAAGAAACATTCATAAGATCCACCTTTTTAAAGCACTTGCAAACACCGCACACATTTTTCCAAATAAAGTCAACTCTAGTCACAATAGAGTTATAAGTTAAGCGCTTAACTCCAGGGTTTCCAACACAACCCACCATGTCCATTTACTTCCTTTACATATGGCTTCCAAAGATAATTCGGTTGAACGCAAAAGAGCGCGATCCACTCAAAACTTTTGGGTGAAAATCCATACTCATAGCCTAAGCTAAACAAATTTGCCAAACCAAAGATTGGCATGATTCATTAACACACAATATTCCGGAATCCATCAACCGGTTACTTCCAAAACTTCTCTTTTATCCATATTTCCAATCGGCAAGGTCAAATTTGTAACTTGACAAGAAGCCACTTACTCAGGGGGGATCTATTGCACACTAATCAAGACGCCTTTACAAAAGGGCGGGCACTCCTAGAAAGTTTATACATTCATTTAAATCTGTAAACCTTTAAAAGAAGGTTCGACTCGAATCCCACCATTTTTTCGCATTCCAACACTCTTAGCCATTAAGGATTTCATAATCACCAAATCCTGAGAAGTCCAACACTATTGAACACAAGTTACAACATCTCTTTGATAAAAACACTTCCTACTAATCATGTACCCACCACCGGTCATATGATCGTCAAACTCTATCCATGTCTATCTTATAACAATCAACAAGGAGAACCACGTTCTCACCACTTCGGCACAACGAACTTTCTAGTTACCTCAACATAAGACTCACGCCAACTTCTTATTTTGGTCTACCAAACACTATGACTCATCATTCATACAACTGTTTATCCCAAGCTTAAAACACATCTCTTCATCACTTATTTTGGCATAAACAACAAATGCCCCTCGCACAAACCATAAGGTATTTACTCAATATCCCTAATTCATTCAACCAATGAATAATTCTAACCACTCAATACAATCTCCATTAGACATATTTCATAACTACGGATCCCAGACAGACATCTGTCAAGGTCAATTTCAACCTTTCCTACAATCATTCCATATCCCTATCCTTTGATTACCCATCAATTAAGTCATTTTGCCGATTCACCGCTTACTCGACCCCTAAACAACAAACCCAACAATCCTCAAGTCCTTACACCACAACCTCACCATACTAATTTATCAGCCAGAAAAAATATTCTAGACCTTCTCAACCGCAAACAACACTTACTAATCTCCAACTTCTGATAACTCCCATAACTCACAACACTCTGCATAAAACACTAGTCAACTTTCATTTGGGATCACCTATCATCTCGATTCATCATCTCTATCAACACAATAGTTTAGGTTGTCTTTAAACAACCAACACAATCACTTTAACAGAATCAATAACCCACATCATCTGAAAAATCTAACTCCTCGATATACACTTAACTTCTTGAACATCTACGTGGGTCACGCACTCCACTCTTAAGAAAACCACAGTTTCTCAAGAAAAGAACACCCAAAACAAACACCTTTCTTTCCAGAAAACTCAACCATAAAACATAAGAAAAGTCAACTCTGTAAATTCCCAAATGCTGACATGCAGCTAGTCCACCAATCTCGAAATCAACAACTTCCACAAAAGAAGATGGATGCAAGAGGGAAAACCAAACGATTAACCAAATCCTTTTCAGATAAAGCCTTAACACTAAACTCCATACTTCCACGAAACAACCGGGTTTTCAGGGATGATCTCCCAACCAAGACAAAAGATGAGATCAAACATCCCCCTTACTCTTACAAAGACACATACTTCAGCCCTGACTACCAAGTCTGGCACAACACCACAAACTCTGCTAATCCCAGAGAAAGACAAACACAAGAATAAATCGAGAGCTTTCTCCGTAAAGCAATCAACAAAACCGGACGCCAAAACTGAAATGGAAATCCGAAATAGGCATAGCACTAAACTCTTCTTCTTTTTCTTCAACCAAAGAAGGCAAAACCAAACAAAAAACGCCGAAATACCATCAGCGAAAACTCAACACCAAGCACCTTTCCTTGATTTCCAATCACTAAAAACCACAGAAACCAACCCAAACCAATCGTTAGAACGGTAAAAGAAATCCAAAAGGATCCACCATCAACTCTTCCATTTGACTCCAACCAACTACCCGAACTACAAGAAAGGATAAGCACTCTTGTCCTAAAGGGGTTAAAATTCTTCGGTGATGGCGTTAACCGGCCACACCGTCAAACCACACCCTTACTATGAACAAAAAGAGGTGACCGAAACCCTTCGGCACCACAACCCCACTTTATCAAACATATAGCATCTCAATCAATACTTTCATAAATATAACATCATACTTCATCAAAATGCAGCATTTAACATCAGAGCATAGACACAATATTTAAGCGGATAGCATCGATACCCATACCCTTCCGACTGTGCATCAGAGTGTGTCAAGTTTTAAATTAGTTAACCAAACTATTTCAGATTTTAAGGATATTGCCCTAAGGCCAAATTTTAACAAGTAAACCTATGCCATGTTTCTACTTTTCCAAGTCAATATTTTAGTTTACTCTAAAGTAAATTACTACATTCACCTTCCACGAACCTGAAGCCCGCTCTGATACCAACTGTAACACCCCGGCATCTTCAATGCCTTAATGTTACCAAACATAGACTAAACAACATCTAAATACCACAAATAAAGATAAATTACAGCAAAGGTGCAAATGCTAAAACCGAAAATTTCGGCCGCATCTCCTTTGTTTTCCATGAATTGAAGCAACAGTAATACTAAGGCAAGATATAGCTTGATAAGAGACATCTAAAACAGCAATAACAATTGATATTGTAACACCCCAGCATTTAATATGCCCGAATGCTACCAAACATAGACTAATCAACCTCTAAATACAACAACTACAAGTAAATTACAGCAAAGGAGCAAATGCTAATACCGAAAATTTCGGTAGCATCTCCTTTGTTTTGCCATGAATTGAAGCAACAACAATAGCATAGCAATATACGGCAATATAAGAGACATCTAAAATAGCAATAACTAATTGCATGACGGCAATATAAGTCAAATCTCAAGCATTCAAAGTCTTCATGAGCCAAACGAACAATAAGGCTCTCATAACGCAAAACTATATCATAAACCAATATGCATCACACTAAATTTATTATCAAGACTCCAAATGAATAACTGTAGGAACAAATGTGTGAAGCTACGTGTAGGAGTGTGACTAGTTCCCTTCCCCGCATGCCGGTCTCATGGTACCTAAAACAACAAGAAAGCACAAGAGTGAGTTCAACACTAAGCAAGTATATTGCAATGGTACAAAAGAACAATTACATAGCTTCAACACCTCAATCATGCTTATCATCTTATTCATACTCACATATCATTTTTCACATATCATCATCATCATCATCATATATGCAATGCGATGCGATGCACATGTCTCCTGGAAACTCATACCGGTATGGTTGAGTGCACACCCGTCGGTGTGCACCCTCTCTTCCCTTCCATCCCGAAGATGGAGGGTGCCTACTCCTCGCTTCCATTCACCACGGCGGATGGAATCACGATGTAGGACTTACTCAATGGCGCCCCGGACTAGTCATAACCTTCTCACCGACCTTACGGACTAGTTATGACTTTCTCACCGACCGGCCATGTATCATGCCATGTATGCAAACATGCCAACATCATAGATAACTTGTACATTAACACATGGCATCATAACATAATAAAACATATTCATCATATCAATGGCAAACATTAAAGCATGGCATGTGAACATATCATATATTCAATTTCAATCTCAACAAAACTAGCAATCTACAACCCGCTACCCATTCCAATACACTTGCCTCAACCATGGGCGACGGATTGGCGAAGTAGAGGGCACCGAGGTCACACCACCTGCACAAAGGCACCACACACTCAAAATCATGCCCACAAGACAATACGCAAACACTCTTCTACCCCGACTTTGCAAACTTCTCGCACAACCCAAAAACAGAGGTTCTGTCCCGTTGGGACAGCAGACTTGCAATGAGCATAACTCGGGTTCTAAGACTCCGAATCGATTAAACGAGTACATCCTCGCGTAGATTAGGAAATTTCCTAACTTTTTCTAAGTATATGTAAAAACTAATTCGGACTCTAAAGTGGTTTAATCTACAGAATACCGTGATCTGTTCCAATCACGTCATAGTTTTTAGCACATTCGGTAAAACGAGCATAACATTCAAACGGCTGGGCGGAATTGGACGTTCTTTATACCCACTGAAAGGTATTTAAGTTACCTACAACTTCTTCTACAGGAGGCCAACCAAATTCCGAATCTAAATTGGCGAAAACCCAAACCCTAGGTCATTGCTCATCTTTGCTCGAAACAGAGAACATGGCAAACTCTAGATTCCATCTAATCTACCCATTACAGCACCACCAATTGATCTAAAAACATGATATCAACCCTTAGAACAGGACCTAGAACAACCCTAAGGATTCTCGTGGCCATACCTTCGCCCAACGAACGAAGAACCAACAGATCTCCTCCCGGTTCGCACGATCTCCTTCCTCGCTCCGAATCCACCGGATCTCCTCATCGCGGAGCGCTCCAATGGACGGATCTGCGGGGTGGTGAGATGGAGAACTCCCCTAGGGGTAGCAAGGGTGGTGAGGAGGAGGAGAGGGGTGGTGGTGCAATGGGGATGATGGGGGTGGCTAGGAGGAGGGAGGCGCCACAAAGGGGAGGTGGGGGGAGGAGAGGAGGGCGGCTAGGCAACCTCTAAATACCACAATTACAAGTAAATTACAGCAAAGGCACAATGCTAAAAACCGAAATTTCGGCAGCATCTCCTTTGTTTTAACAAGAATTGAAGGAAACACAATAGCATAGTATTATAAGGCAATATGAGAGACATCTAAAATAGCAATAATTAAAGGTATGATGACCAAATAAGTCTAATTCCAAACATTCAATGCCTCCATGAGCCAAACGAATAAAAAGACTCTCATAACGCAAAGCTAAACCATAAAGCATTAAGCATCACACTAGTTTATTGTCAAAACCCAATTGAACGACTTGTGGGACAATTGAGTGAAGCTACGTGTAGAAGTGTGACTATTTCCCTTCCCCGCATGCCGATCTCAAGGTACCTAAAACAACAAGAAAGCACAAGCGTGAGTTCAACACTCAGCAAGCATATTGCAATGGTACACAAAAACAATTACATGGCTTCAACCACTCATATCATGTCTATCATCTCATTCATGATCACATATCAATATCATCATCATTATGTATGCAATGCGATGCGATCCTCATGTCTCCTTGGAAACTCATACCGGTATGGTTGAGTACACACCCGTCGGTATGCGCCCTCTCCCCCCTTCAATCCCGAAGATGGAGGGTGCCTACTCCTCGCTTCCGTTCATCACGGTGCATGGAATCATGTTGTAGGACTTACTCATTGGCTCTCCGGAATAGTCATAACTTTCTCAGCGACCTTCCCCGGATTAGTTATGACTTTCTCACCGCCCGGGCCATGTAACATGCCAACATCATAAATAACTTGTAAACTAACACATGGCATCATAACATAATAAACATATTCATCATATCATTGGCAATCATTAAGGCATGGCATGTGAACATATCATGTATTCAATTTCAATCTCAACCAATCTAGCAACTACAACCCGCTACCCATTCCAATACACTTGCCTCAACCACGGGCGTCGGATTGGCGAGAAGTAGAAGGCACTCCCGGGGTCACACCACCTGCACATAGGTACCACACACTCACAAACATGTCCACAAAACAGTAGGCAAACCCTCTTCTTACCCGACATCGCAAACTACTCGCTAAACCCAAAAATAGAGGTTCTGTCCCATCGGGACAGCAGCCTTCCAAAAGGCATAACTCAGGTTCTAAGACTCCGAATCGAATAAACGAGTACATCCTCGCGTAGCTTAGGTAATTTGCTAACTTTTTTTAAGTATACAGAAAGACTGATTCGGATTCTAAAGTTGTTTAATCTACAAAATACCGTGATCTGCTCCAATCACGTCACAGATTTTAATACGTTTGGTAAAACGATCATAACTTTCAAACGGCTCTGCGGAATTGGACGTTCTTTATACCCACTGAAAGGTATTAAAATTACCTACAACTTCTTCAACATCCGTACGACCAAATTCCGAACCTAAATTGGCGAAAACCCAAACCCTAGGTCGACTGCTCAAGCTGCTCGAAAAAGAGAACGTGGCAAACTCAAGATTCCATCTAATCTACTCAATTCCAGCACCACCAATGGATCTAAAAACATGATAATACCCCTTAAAACAGATCCTAGACCAACCCCAAGGATCCTCGTGGCCATACCTTCGCCCGACGATCGAAAACCCAGCGGATCTCCTCCCGGTTCGCGCGATCTCCTTGCTCGCTCCAATTCCGCCGGATCTCCTCATCGCGGAGCGCTCCAACGGATGGATCTTTGAGGTGTTGAGGTGGAGAATTCCCCTAGGGGCAGCAAGGGAGGTGGAGAGGTGGTGGAGCAATGGGGAGCAATGGGGGAGGTGGAGGCACCACAAGGAGGAGGTGGGGAGGTCTGGTGGGGCGGCTAGGGCTCTTGGGGGCGCAAGGGGCAGGGGTGGGGGCGCAATAAGAGGCAGGGGGAGGCCCCCAACCAGGACTCCTACTCCCAATTGGACTCAAACTCCATCCCACCAAAGCCCACGACCCCTTCTCTTAGGCCCAAAACTCCCCGAAAAGGCCCAAACTCCCGGAAACGCTATTAACCTCCATACCTTATGGTTTTAACCTTAAATTTCACATTTCATAATGTTTTTGACCTCAACAGTCACATTATATAAGGTTACGACACTCCGTGGTGTCACATTCTCCCCCCCCTTCAACAGGATTCGACCTCGAATCCAAGACACACCAAAACGCCATCCAGCAAAGCGAAAGATGGCTAGGTTTCACATCACATACCTGAGGCGAACAGTTCGGGATACTTCTCGCGCATGCGAGACTCCAGCTCCCAAGTCGCTTTTCTCACGGTCTGATGTGACCACAGGACCTTGACAAACTTCAGCGTCTTGTTCTTCATCACTCGCTCCGAAGTCCCCAGAATTTTCACAGGACGGGACTCGAAGGTAAGGTCCTGCTCAAGCACTAATGGTTCCAACGGAACCACCAACTCCGGATCATGCAAGTATTTTCTCAGCATCGAGACATGGAACACATTATGCACTCCTTGCATACACTCCGGTAGCTCCAAGCGATAAGCCAACTTACCGACTTGAGCAAAAACAGGAAACGGCCCAACAAACCTCGGACTGAGCTTTCCTTTGGTGCCAAAACGCACCACACCCTTGGTGGGAGATACTCGCAAGAGTACTCTATCGCCCACCTCAAACTCCAAATCTCGCCTCCTCACATCAGCATAGCTTTTACATGCGCTTTCTGTATTTGTGAGAAGGTTCGCTGCACTCCTCCACGCGATCAACAGTCTGCTGAACCCAATCCGATCCAAGAACTGCTCTCTCGCCCACAGCATCCCAACAAAGTGGCGATCTGCACTTCCGGCCATACAGTACCTCATAAGGAGCAGCCCGGATGCTGGAATGATAGCTGTTATTATAAGCAAACTCTGCTAGAGGCAAATGATCTTTCCAGCTACCTTTCCAAGCCATCACACAGGCCCTGAGCATGTCTTCCAAGGTCTTAATGGTACGCTCAGACTGCCCATCGGTCTGAGGGTGAAAAGCGGTACTAAGGCGAAGCTGTGTGCCCAAAGCACTCTACAAGCTCTCCCAAAACATGGAGACAAACCTCGCATCCCGATCAGAAATAATGGTCTTGGGTACACCATGCAGTCTCACAATCTCCCGCACATAGATGGGAGCCAACTCGCTCGCTGAATTGGTAGTGCGGATAAGAATGAAATGCGCGGACTTGCTAAGACGGTCCACCACAACCCAAACAACATCCTTCCCTCGTGGAGTACGAGGTAGGCCAACCACGAAATCCATGGAGATGTCATCCCATGGCCACATAGGAATCTCCAATGGCTGCAACAGACCAGCAGGACGCTTGTGTTTGGCCTTGATCTTCTGACAAATCCCACAAGACGCCACATACTTGGCAATATCCACTCTCATCCTTTTCCACCAAAAATTATTTTTCAAATCCCTGTACATCTTGGTCTCCCGAGGATGGACCATGTACGGGGTGCGATGAGCCTCTTTCAGAATATCCTCTTTCACTAGGGATTTCCGAGGCACGCACCGACGACCCTGAAACCTCAAAGCTCCCATATCATCAACGGTAAAGTCTCCAGACTTTCCATCCTCAAGGCGTTCCCTCACCTGCTGGAGCAAACGATCATGCTGCTGTGCCTCCCACACACGTTCGGGAATCGCTGACTCAAGAATCAATTGAGTTTCAGCTTGCACGGTCCCCGCATAAGCGAGGGAGACTCCCAATCGATCAAAATCAGCAACAAGACAATCAACGACAAGGGGCATTGTCTTGCATCGAGAGCGTCCACCACCACATTTGCCTTACCCGGATGGTACTGGATAGTGAGGTCATAATCCTTTATCAATTCCAGCCACCTCCTCTGCCTCAAGTTCAAATCTTTCTGAGTAAAGATGTACTTGAGGCTCTTGTGATCAGTGAAGATATCACAAGACTCACCATACAGATAGTGCCTCCATATCTTCAATGCAAACACCACAGCGGCTAGCTCAAGATCATGCGTGGGATAGTTCTGCTCATGCTTTTTCAGTTGCCTCGATGCGTAAGCAATCACCTTGCCATCTTGCATGAGCACACAACCAAGTCCCAAACGAGAAGCATCAGAATAAACAATGAAGCACTTCCCAGGCTCGGGAAGGGTAAGAACAGGAGCAGTCACTAACTTCTCCTTCAAAGTGCAGAAACTGTGCTCACACTCTGCAGTTCACTGGAATTTCATCTCCTTCTGAGTCAGCTGCGAAAGTGGCTTGGCAATGATAGAGAAATCCTGCACAAAACGCCGATAGTATCCAGCCAACCCAAGGAAGCTACGCACCTCTTTGACATTGGAAGGCCTCTTCCAATCCAAAACTGCTGAGACTTTGCTAGGATCTACGGATATGCCCTCTGGATTGATGATGTGGCCAAGAAAACCCACTTCTGAAAATCCAGAACTCGCACTTTTTCAGTTTAGCAAAGAACTGATTCTCCCTCAAGGTACTCAGCACAAGCTTCAAATGTCGCTCATGCTCCTCTTCTGATTTAGAGTAAACCAGAATGTCATCGATGAACACTACCACAAACTCATCAAGGTACTTGTGTAGCATACTGTTCATCGCCTCCATGAAAACAGCAGGAGCATTAGTTAGTTCGAAAGACATAACTTTAAATTCATAATGCCCATACCTAGTGGAGAAAACAGTTTTCTCAAAGTCCTGCTCCCTCACATGGATCTGATTGTACCCCGATTGAAGATCAATCTTGGAGAACACCTTTGCTCCCTTCAGTTGATCAAACATATCCTCAACGCATGGCAAAGGGTACTTGTTCTTGACTGTCACTTGATTAAGAGCACGATAATCAATGCACATACGCCAACTTCCATCCTTCTTCGAAACGAAGAGGACGGGTGCTCCCCAAGGTGACACACTGCGCCGAATAAAACCCGTGGCCAACAGATCCTCCAATCGCTTTTCAACTCGTCTTGAAAAGGACGAGCCAAGCGGTATGGAGAGATAGAAATAGGTCGAGTGCCAGGAACAAGATCAATACGGAACTCAACATTCCTCACAGGAGGTAAACCAGGCAACTCGTCAGGGAACACATCAACAAACTCCTTTACTACAGGAATCTCCTCTATGGAAACTGAAGAAGATGGCTTTTCTGACATAGCCATGAGGAAACCCAACTACCTCAAACAGCGACCAGAAAACAAACTAGCCAAAGCAAAGGCGGAATCGAAGGTATACCACCACGAAAGGTCAACTCTACCTGACGGGCCTGCAAGGTAACCATCCTCCAAAAGCAACAGATCTTGGCACGATCTTGATGCAACCAGTCCATGCCCAAATTGACATCAAAAGGAGCCAACTGGATCACCATAAGATTGGCAAAGAAAAGCTCATCATCAATGGCAATGGTGCAACCCGGGCAAACCAAAGAACTAGCAATCAAACCCCCAGGAGAATTGACTAACACAGACTTAGAAATCCGCTCTACTCCCAGCTTAGCTCTACCAGCAAACTCAGACAACACAAAAGAATAGGATGCCCCGGAATCAAACAGAACGAAAGCATCAACTGAATCCACAAGCAAAGTACTTGAAACCACCTCTGGATGCCTGGCTGACTCGGTGGTCGGCAAGGCGTACACTCCTGGTGGCGCCGGGACAGTGGGAGCCCTAACTCTCGGCTGATGCCCCAACAAAGCTGGGGGCGGAGGAGGCATCTGAGGAGGAGCCGATGGCTGCGGGCACCAGTAGGCTACTGGTGGCGCCCACGCAAAGGGCGGCTGAGGAGCAGGAGCCACCATCATGTGCACCGATCCTCTGGAGGACGCCGTTGGAGTGGGAGGAGAAGGCACCGTCTCCCACTTGATGATGCTACTGGGATTCATCTGGCAGACTCGTCCCATGTGGCCAGGCTTGCCACAGTGGTTGCAACTCCCGGTCCAACCACACTCCAAAGCACAGTGCTCACCATTGCACTTGAAACACATCATGCCCTGCCCGGGCACAGGACGAACAGCCGCTCACGAGGAAGACGACTAGGGCGGCCTCATCTTATCCCCTGAGGAGGAGCCCTATCCCCCCTTGAACTTCTTGAAGGTGCGTCGCTGAGAAGACCCACCTCCTCCACCAAAGGTCCTCTTCTGGCCCCCGCCTAGGGCCGCAGGAACCTCTGAACCACCCGAGTTTTGCCTATCCCGGGAGGGCTCCAACTCGAGCTCCATGCCCTTCGCCTGCTCCACCACGGAGCATAAGTCACGAGGGATAGTCACCACCATGACAACTCTGAACTCCTGGTTGAGGCCTCTACGGAACCTCCTCGCCTTCTCCCTGTTCTCAGCTGCCACAGCCGGTACAAAGCGCACCACGCTGTTGAACTCCACCTCATACTCTGCCAACGACCTCTTTCCCTGGGAAAGAGTTGTCAAAGTATGCTCCATCCGCTCAAGGAAAGACTCTGGGTAGAACTTGGCTCGGAAGCGAGCCACAAAGTCCTCCCAGGTGACCGGACAAAGCGCAGGGCTCTAGCGACGAACCCTGTGAAATCATGTGCCGAAAAATTGGCTTTGAACTGAAAAATTAACTTAGAATTGGATTTGCAAAATGTGCTTGTGCATGTGTTTGACAATTTGACAAGAAAGCTTGATAAGATTCACGCATTAGCGCGGACAAAGTTCTCAAGAAGCAAGAAGTTTCCCATCTGCGACAGACGTGTTTTTGGGTGCATTGTGAACATGTTTTTGAGCCCATGACCGAAGTCATTTTCACATGTACAACTGGACAGCTTTTTCTTGGTCCGTTGTGAACAAGCTTTTTCGGTTTGGATAATTTCTTGGAACCAAGATTTTCACATGTACAACGGACTAATTCTTTTTGTCCGTCGTGAATGGACTTTTTCTAGGGTTTTACTTTTGTGAAACCGAGCGTGGCACGTTCTTGCGCCGACAAGCTTAGGGGTCCGTTGTGAACTTGTTTTGAGCTCATGACCGAAGCCATTTTTGCATGTACAACGGACCAACTTTGTTTGTCCGTTGTGAACGTGTTTTTCCGCGTTTGGTTGGCTTCTTGGAACAGAAACTTTTCCTTATACAACGGACCAATTTTGTTTGTCCGTCGTGAATGCGTTTTCGCTCAATTAGGGTTTTGAGCGATTTGGATTTGAATTTTGAATGTGAATTTGAAATTTGTAATGATTTCATGATGCTTCTTTTGAAATGGACTTTATGCAATACTCATGTGAGTAGTTGCATGGATTGACATTGAGTCAAGTCGTGGACTTGTGCTCGGATTTGTTTTGTGGTTTGTTCATGTGCAGGTATTGCTCAAAGACGAATGTGGTCGATGACGGGACCGGAACTAGGTTCATGGAGGAACTGAGGTTCGGGACTAGGTTCAGGAGGAACCGAGGTCTTGGCAGTCAAGGATGTCATGCGGGACGTTCGGGCTAAGAGAATGGTGCACATGAAGAATGGTTAGTCACGTGAGAATGGCAGGAGGTCATTCGCGTGCAAAGTGTTAGTCACGTGAGTATGGCAGGTGGCCATACGCGTGCAAAGTGTTAGTCACGTGAGTATGGTAGGGTTGCCATACGCGTGCAAGAGTTGTACTCGGCCTGGTTGGGCCAAGTAGAGTTGAGTTGAATCTGATTCCTTCTAGGGAATAGGAATCGTATTCAGAACTCTTTGTGGGTTGGTGCTTTAAATAGGTGGGGGGTCTCCTGTTGAAAGGCACCAAGTAGAGCTGAGCGCATCAAGCTTTGAGCTTGGTTTTAGGGTTTGTACTCTTTTGATGAGAGTATTTTAGACAAGAAATAAAGATCAATTCTTCCAAGATTTTTGCGTGCTACAGTAACCACGTCGCTACAGTATTTTCTGTTTTGGTTCTTGTTTGCATGCTTGTTCTAGTTCTAGATTGGTTTTTTGTTCTTCAAGTTTTATCTTGATTTGATCCATCAAAAACCTCTCTAGGGTATTGATCTAGTGTTTCTCAAAGTCTAGTTGATCAATCTTTTGTCGTTCTTGTTTAATCTTGAAGTTTTGATTAGATTGATTCTCGTCAAGTTCTGGATCAGCAAGCTTGCGAAGCTCATAACTTTTGATCCGTAAGTCCGATCGAGCTGATTCTTTTTTGGTTCGTTTCGTATTGGAATCTAGTTTCTTGTGTCAAAATTTCAGATCGTTTCGACGGTTGGATCTCCGGAAATTCTCGTTTTACCAAACCTCTATCTTTCTGTTTTTGTCGAAAACGAGGCAATTATTTGGTTCTGTTTTGGGGTGAACTTTTAGTAGATCAAAAATTTGGTTTTAGCTTCCGCACAATCATTCACCCCCCTCTGATTGCTATATTCATATACTTCGATCCTACAAGTGGTATCAGAGCAAGGTTTCTCTAATCTATCTTAACCGGTGATTAGATCAATGGATCGTTATTCGACAAAACCATGTGTGTTCGATGGTGTTGATTTTCAGTTTTGGAAGGCCAAGATGGAGGCGTTCATCCAAGCACAGGGCTTCACAATTTGGGAGAAGGTCTACAAGCCATATGAAGTCCCTGCAAACGACAACGTCAACGACACCAATCGCACACACGTTGAAGCAAATAGCAAAGCGCGCAACTTGATCATCCAAGGCTTGGGACGCAGCGACTTTGATCGTGTGGTTCACCTTCGATCCGCATATGAGGTATGGAAATCTCTTTGTGATTACCATGAGGGTTCTAACACTGTCAAAGAGGTTCGCCAAGATATTTACAAAAGAATACATGCGTTTTGAGATGAAACCTAGTGAATCTGTAGATGACTTCTTTGCACGTTTCAATAAAATTCTTAGCAATCTACGTGCTTTTGGAGTTAGCTACACTGATGCTGAAAATGCTCGACAATTGCTTAGTGCTTTGGACATGTCAGTGTGGGAGATGAAAGTAACATCTATACAAGTATCTACTACCATGAGCACACTCACATTAGATGTTCTTTACTCTAAGTTGAAAACTCATGAGTTGGATGTTCTTGCCAGGAAGGGTAACATTAAATCAATTGCTTTGATCTCTAACCCTAACATGTCAAATGCAAATTCTTCTTCTAGCTTTGCCTTGTCTTCCATGTCTTCTTTAACAGATGAGCAACTTGAAGAGTTTCTGAAGAAGATCTGGCACTACTCTCTTCTCGCTTTAACAAAGCTTTGCGAGAATGTGAGAATGAGAAAGAGAGGTGGTCCTCCAAGATGCTATGAGTGTGGTGACCTCAACCATATTCGCACAAATTGTCCTAAGCTTGCAGGAAAAACATCAAAGGAGGAGAAGGACAACAGAAGGAATGAGAAGAAAAGGTTCTCGTCAAATGATAGGAAGAAGAAGAGCTTCATCAACCGCAAGGTGGTTCACCGAGTTCTTTCCGCTCTTGAACAAGTCAATTTGAGCGATGTGACTCGAGAGCAGCGAAGATGATGCAACTCCAAGCAAGCATGATTTGATAGGACTATATCTCATGGCAAGCAGCAAGGATAGCCTCACCGAGGACGATCACGACAATGACTTCAATGAGGTAGATCCCTCTTATGATGAATTAGCTATTGCTTGTTGCTCGTCTTGGAAAATTGCTTGACAAACGTGATAAGAAAATTAAGAAACATGATTTCATTATTGAATCATTGAATGCTGAAATTGCTAGACTTAAGACTTTGATTCCTAGTGATGATACTTGCAAATCATGTGACTTAATTTACAATGAGCTCACCTTGCTTAGGAAAGAACATGCTCTTTTGTTGCATCTAAATGAGAAAAATGAGAAACATGTTGTACATGCTAGCTGTTCCAATCGATGATTTGCATAGTTCAACTTCTTGTTCTAAATGCTCAACTCTTGAATTAAAATTGAAAGATGCAAATGCTAGGGTTTCTCAATTAACTGATAATTTGCTTTCACATGAAATTCTCTCATGCTCAACTTGTCGCAAACAAAAAGGAAAAGTAGATGTTCCCTGCAATAATTGTTTAACTCTTGCTAAGAAAGTTGATTACTTGCAAAATTCTTTGGAACATTTCACTAATGGCAAGAAGAAGTTGAACATGATTTTGGATCAATCTAAGGTTAGCACAAACAAGAGAGGTTTAGGTTTTGATCCTTATGCCACATATGAAACTAAACCTCGCACTGTTGTTCAGGCTCCTTGCAAAATTGAGTTATCTAATGAGCCTAAGAAAATTGCTGTGACACCTCGGAGTGTCGCAACCTTATACAATGTGAAGGTTGAGGACAAAAAACTCTATGGAATGTGGAATTTAGGTTAAAACCTTTCGGCTTGAGGTTTACTCGCGTTTTTGGGCCGGTTGAAGTGTTATGTCGCCACGGAGTGTCGTATCCTTAATTATTGAGCATGATGAGGCTATAAACAGTATGAGATGTGGAAATAAGATTAAAACTATAGGAATTGGAGGTTAATAGCTTTTCCGGGCCGTTTCCGGGCCGTTTTCGGGGTTTTGGGCCTTCCCGGGGGAGTTTTGGGCCTTGGTGGGCCTTGGAGGGATTGAGAGGGACTCTTATTGGACTAGGGCAGGGTGTGGGGGCTGGTAAAAGGGGCTCCCCCTGCCCCTTGTGCGCCCCAACCCCAGCCCTATGCGCCCCCTCCCTCCACCTCTCCTCCCTCCCCCTCCCCTAAGCCCTAGCCGCCCCCATACCGTGCGCCCCCCTCCCCTTCCTCCACCTCCACACCACCTTCCCTCCACCCCTTGCTGCCCTAGGGTGGCCTCCCCACCCCTGCACCTCGTGGATCCATCCCGTGGAGCGAGGAGCGAGGAGCGAGGAGCGAGGAGATCTGCGGAGATTGATTGGAGATTTGTTCGTCGGGCAAAGGTATGAACATGGGGATCCTTGGAATTGATCTAGGTACTGTTATTAGGATGTTTATGAAGTTTTTAGATCAATTGGAGGCGTTGGTTTGAAGTAATTTGGGTTAGATCTAAACTTGTCCACGTTTCTGTTTTCGGGCAGATTGAGCAGTCGAGATAGGGTTCGAGTTTTCGTCAATTTAGAGTTCGAATCTGACCGTACGGACTTCTAGGAAGTTGTAGATAATTTAATTATCTTTCCGTGGACGTAAAGCACGTTAAAATCGGATCAGCCGTTTGAAAGTTATGGCTGTTTTACCGAGCGCCTAAAAATCTGTGACGTAATTGGAACAGATCTCGGTAATCTGTAGATTAAACAACTTTAGAGGCCGAATCAGTCTTTCCTTATACCTAGAGAAAGTTGGGAAATTTCCTAAGCTATGCGAGGGTGTACTCGTTTATTTCATTCGGAGTCCCAGAACTCAAGTTATGCCTTTTGCAAGGCTGCTGTCCCGCCGGGACAGAACCTCTGTTTTTAGGTTTTGCGAGTAGTTGGCAATGTCGGGTTAGATGGGGGTTTGTGTACTGTTTGGAGGCTATGATTGTGAGTGTGTGATGCCTATGTGCAGGTGGTGTGACCCCGGGAGTGCCCTCTTCTTCCCGCCAATCCGTTGCACGTGTTTGAGGCAAGTGTGTTGTGATGGATAGCGAGTTGTAGGTTGCATGTTGTGATTAGATGGAATTGTTTACATGATATATGTTCACTTGCCATGTGTTAATGATTGATATGATATGATGAGCATGTTTAACATATTATGATGCCATGTGTTAATATGTGAATTGAATATGATAATTGGCATGGTTGCATGCATGTCATGAGATAGGGCGAGGCGGTGAGAAAGTCTTAACTAGTCCGGCAAGGTCGGTGAGAAAGTTATGACTAATCCGGAACGCCATTGAGTAAGTCCTATGTCGTGATTCCATCCACGTGGTGTTTGGAAGCGAGTAGGCACCCTCCATCTTCGGGATGGCAGGGAGGAAAGGGTGCACACCGACGGGTGTGTACTCCACCATACCGGTATGAGGTTCCAGAGGGTCGAGCATTGCATTACTGCATACAAATTGATGATGATATTGATAAGTAATCATGAATGAGATGATGTACATGATGGAAGATGTTATTGCCATGTTGTTATGCTTGTTGTCCATTGCAGTATGCTTGCTGAGTTTTCGAACTCACCCTTGTGTTTTCTTGTTGTTTTAGGTACCATGAGAACGGCATGCGGGAAAGGGGAATAGAAACACGCTCACACGTTGCTTCACCTTAATGTTTCCCCAAGTCAATTCATTTAGTTTGATAATAAATTGCGTGTGATGGTCTTTAAAATTAAGTCTTAGCTTGGTTAATGAGAGTTCTATTGTTTGTTTGACACTTGGAACCTTAAGAGCTTAATGTTAGTCTTTTATTGTCGTTAAGACTTTATTTATTGCTATTTTAGATGTTTCTCTTATTGCCATATAATGCTATATTCTTGCTGTTCCTTAAATTCATGATAAAGCAAAGGAGGTGCTGCCGAAATCTCGGTTTTTAGCCTATGCACCTTTGCTGGAATTTTATGTTAAATATGGTATTTAGCTGTTGTTTAGCTTATGTTTGGTAGCATTCGGGCATATTAAATGCCGGGGTGTTACAATTGCTTTTCAATCTGCTGGTTTTTTATCTTCTACTATGATGAATGCAAAATGTGCTTTTACTGTTAAAGCTAAACATCATGTCAAGTACACTTGCACTCATTGTGGTAGAGATGGACACTTAGTAGATTTTTGCTTTAGACTAGCCAAACAGCAAAAGAAGGAAAGAACTAAGGCTAGGTCAAATTTCAGCAAAGCACATTTTTATGCGCCTAGAGTGATGCAAGCACCTTTTGTTGCTAGAAACACGGGAACAGGCAAATTTGATTTTGTGCATAAGACTGCTTGTGTTGTGCCCTCTTGTTGTCCGTCGTGTGTGTCTCGATCTTTGGATTCCTAAACAACTTATTTCTAACCCCAATCGAGACCTCGACACTTTCTCGCTTCTATGTAGGCTTCTCACGCGATGAGGGAGAACATGTGGCTAGTGAATTTCGGATGCTCACTTCATATGTTCAGTGATAAGATTTGGTTCTCCTTCACTCGTGCATCTCATGCTGAAAGTGTTGCTTTTGGAGATGCTTCTTCCACTTCTGTTTTACTTAAAGGCACTAGTTCAAATAATGCGGTACAAGTGCATATGTTCAGGGGGAGAGTGTCTTTGTTCATAAAGATGATGATAATCTTTGTTGAGGACGAGATAATTAGAGGTTTACATGAGAGACTCTTCCCACGTGCTTGTGTGTGCTTGTTTTCAAGCTTCCCACGTGCTTCATATCAACAAGCGTTCAAGTGAACTTTCAGGTATCTCCATGGTACTCAAGATTTTGGCCTTTGTCTTTATGCTTCCTCATGGATTAGTTTAAGAGCTTTTTCTGATGTTGACTTTGGAGGATGTTGATTTGATTTGGTTCGTGCCACCTCTTGAGTAATCCCTTTTCTTGAGCATATTGATATTGGATTTCACTTTCTTAAAGATCATGTTGAAAAAGGCAACATTGTGCTTCATCATGTGGATACTGAACATCAATTGGCAGATATTTTCACAAAACCTTTGTCTTCTTCTCGTTTTGCTTTTATTCGGGGAGAACTTGGAATTGTTCATCCAATGGGATTGTTTTGAGGAGTTTCTTTGCCAAGTTCTTTCACTTAATGAGCTCACTTTATCATATTTCTTTATATGTTATGTAATTGAGCTAATATATGATAATCTAATTATCTCACTTGAACTAAAAATGACATTGCGGAATTCCCTGGACTGATTACCTATAGCTAAATACTCTGTGATATCTTACTCTTCTAGGCTTGATATTGAATCCTCTTGACAAATTTGGGCTATGAAGCAAGTGTGGTTTCAACTTTACTCTTTCATAAGACCTTTTAATCACTTTTGCATGTTTATAATCAAAGAAAAATGAAAAGAAAAGGGAATCAATAAAAGGGGTTGTTAAAAGCAAAAAACCTCAAGTTATGTGCTTCAGGTGCTTTCCTAAAAGATAAGATGTATGCTTCAAGCATGCCATTCCCTCAAAGATAAGATGTATGCTTCAAGCATGCCACTCCTAGAAAATAAAAGAAGTATGCTTCAAGCATGCCACATGCAACTTATTGTTTAAAGATTAAATTGGTCTACTAGATTGGAGTTGAAACTACTTGCTCGCCCTAAGTTGTTAGTTGCTTCAATTTTTAAAGTCTTGCTTTTTCTGCTAAGATCTTGCTTAGTACTTGGCTATAGTTGACTAAATTGAGGTTGAGATGCATGTCATTCCCTAACTTGTTAAAATCACATCAAGATCATGTATTTTGCATATTATGTGATATATAAGGTTATATGATCGAATGAGCTCATCTTTTCCTATCTTGGCACTCCCTTGTTTCTCTTGGTGAAATCATTGTTTCAGGAAAAATTTTGAACCTGTTCTCTCTTTTACTCTTGATGAATCCATTGTCAAAGGGGGAGAAATTTGGAAATCTTTCTTTGAAAAGTTTAAAGAAAAAGGGAGAGTTGTATTTGGAAATTTGAGAATTTTGGGAGAAGTTTGGAGAATTTTTTGAAATTTTTGGGCGCATTGCACATTCACACACATTTTCATTCTCAGTGGGAGATTTTGTGTTGTTTTTGGTCAAAGGGGGAATTCTGTGTTTTCTTCCTTCGGTCTTTGATCCTTTCGATTTCAAAATCTTTTGTAAAGTGAATGCCAAATGTTCAATTCTAAGTGGTGTTGCCAATGTTTTCATCAAGGGGGAGATTGTGAAATCATGTGCTGAAAAATTGGCTTTGAACTGAAAAATTAACTTAGAATTGGATTTGCAAAATGTGCTTGTGCATGTGTTTGACAATTTGACAAGAAAGCGATGAAGTTACGATTAGCGGCGGACAAAGTTCTCAAGAAACAGTAAGTTTCCCATCTGCGACGGACAGTGTTTTTGGGTCTGTTGTGAACATGTTTTTGAGCCCATGACCGAAGTCATTTTCACATGTACAACGGACAGTTTTTCTTGGTCCGTTGTGAACAAGCTTTTTCGGTTTGGATAATTTCTTGGAACCAAGATTTTCACATGTACAACGGACTAATTCTTTTGTCCGTCGTGAATGGACTTTTTCTAGGGTTTTACTTTTGTGAAACCGAGCGTGGCACGCTTGCGCGGACAAGCTTCGGGGTCCGTTGTGAACTTGTTTTGAGCTCATGACCAAGCCATTTTGCATGTACAACGGACCAACTTTGTTTGTCCGCTGTGAACGTGTTTTTCCGCGTTTGGTTGGCTTCTTGGAACGTAAACTTTTCCTTATACAACGGACCAATTTTGTTTGTCCGTCGTGAATGCGTTTTCGCCAATTAGGGTTTTGAGCGATTTGGATTTGAATTTTGCATGTGAATTTGAAATTTGTAATGATTTCATGATGCTTCTTTTGAAATGGACTTTATGCAATACTCATGTGAGTAGTTGCATGGATTGACATTGAGTCAAGTCGTGGACTTGTGCTCGGATTTGTTTTGTGGTTTGTTCATGTGCGGTATTGCTCAAAGACGAATGTGGTCGATGACGGGACCGAACTAGGTTCATGGAGGAATCGAGGTTCGGGACTAGGTTCAGGAGGAACCGAGGTCTTGGTAGTCAAGGATGTCATGCGGGACGTTCGGGCTAAGAGAATGGTGCACATGAAGAATGGTTAGTCACGTTAGAATGGCAGGAGGTCATTCGCGTGCAAAGTGTTAGTCACGTGAGTATGGCGGTGGCCATACGCGTGCAAAGTGTTAGTCACGTGAGTATGGTAGGGTTGCCATACGGCGTGCAAGAGTTGTACTCGGCCTGGTTGGGCCAAGTAGAGTTGAGTTGGATCACGGATTCCTTCTAGGGAATAGGAATCGTATTCGAACTCTTTGTGGGTTGGTGCTTTAAATAGGTGGGGGTCTCTGTTGAAAGGCACCAAGTAGAGCTGAGCGCATCAAGCTTTGAGCTTGGTTTTAGGGTTTGTACTCTTTTGATGAGAGTATTTTAGACAAGAAATAAAGATCAATTCTTCCAAGATTTTTGCGTGCTACAGTAACCACGTCGCTACAGTATTTTCTGTTTTGGTTCTTGTTTGCATGCTTGTTCTAGTTCTAGATTGGTTTTTTGTTCTTCAAGTTTTATCTTGATTTGATCCATCAAAAACCTCTCTAGGGTATTGATCTAGTGTTTCTCAAAGTCTAGTTGATCAATCTTTTGTCGTTCTTGTTTAATCTTGAAGTTTTGATTAGATTGATTCTCGTCAAGTTCTGGATCAGCAAGCTTGCGAAGCTCATAACTTTTGATCCGTAAGTCCGATCGAGCTGATTCTTTCTGGGTTCGTTTCGTATTGGAATCTAGTTTCTTGTGTCCAAATTTCAGATCGTTTAGACGGTTGGATCTCCGGGAATTCTCGTTTTACCAAACCTCTATCTTTCTGTTTTTGTCGAAAACGAGGCAATTATTTGGTTCTGTTTTGGGGTGAACTTTTAGTAGATCAAAAATTTGGTTTTAGCTTCCGCACAATCATTCACCCCCCCTCTGATTGCTATATTCATATACTTCGATCCTTGTAACACCCCAAAATTTTGCTTTTCTTAAATTCATGTGTGATTTGGCACTTTGGTGAATTTTTGGAATTTTCTGGAATTTATTTGGATTTATTTGGAATTTATTTGAATTTATTCCATTTTGAAATAATTAAAGAATTTAATTTTGCATATAAAATTTTTCTGGAAATATTTTATTTGAGTCCCAAATACCCTAAAATATTTTCCAGAATTTTTCTGGAATTTTTCTGAGTCATTTGCTATTTTTAATGAATTAAATGAATTACTGGGAATTATTTTTAAATATTAAATCGCTGGAAATTCAACTCGGGTCGAGTATCTTGTTCATCCGATCGAAGTCGAACCCGAGTCGGACTCGAGTCCGACCGAGCCGATTGACTCGACCAAACCAGCTTCAACCCTAATCAATCCCAACCGCTGGATCAAGATCCAACGGCCGAGATCCGCCTCGCACGGATTCGAGCCAGATCCGCCCGGATCCGATCGCGCCAGGCGATCGTGGCGCTGATCGTACACGCGTGGGCCGAAAGGCGTCATCGTCTCCGCCGAGTCCGAAGCCGGACTCGCCGCGCGCCCGCTGTAGAACTAGGTTTCCGTCTCGGCACGAACGCCGAGGCTATTTAAAGCGTGAGACGCCCCGAGGTTGCCCTCATCTTTGCGCACCCGTTCCTCGAGCCATCTCGCCGAGCCGCCGCTGCTTGCCCGTGACGTGCTCGCCGGAGTTGGAGCCACGTGCGCGCACGGGGTTGAACGCCGATTCCACCGCCGTCCGGCTGCCTTCCGCGAGAAGGAGCCCAGATTCGGAACCACCGTGACGAGACGCAACCGAAGGAAGGATTCATCTCGCCGAGCGACCCGAACGCCGTCGGGCTCGCTGCCGCTTCGTCTCGGTGCCCAAGCCTCGCCGCGCCATCGCCGGACTTCGCGAGCTCGGTGAACCGCCGATCGGATCGGACGGTTGAGGTGAGTTCACGTGTCCCCAACCCGATTGGATCTGGACCGCTGGATTAAGATCCAACGGTTCACAATTGCCACGTCGCAAAGAGTGTTATTATAGGATTAGATCTGGACCGTCCGATCTAGATCGAACGGCCACGATCAACGAGTAGTTTCAACGTGTTAACCCTGGATCTAATCCGGCGCCGTTGATTTTTCAAAACCAACGGCCGTGATTGCGCCACGTGTCGGGAAGTTGGACCGACGCGTCGGGCCGTCGTGACGCTGGCAGGTATTACCGACACGCGGGGCCCGCGTGTCGGCCGATCGCACCGTGATCGCCACCCATGACGTCATCGGTGGACCCACCTGTCAGCACCGTGGCCGAGCCTCGCCGACGCCGGCCGATGACGTCACCCGAAGTGGGCCCACATGTCGGCCGACACGTGGAGTCGTGGGACCGAGTCCACGGTGGACCCGAGCTGCGTGGACCAAGTCCATGGACCTACCGACGCCGCAGACCAATCGAGAGGCTGCCACGTGTCCATGATGACGCAATAATTAATTTCCGAAAAAGAAAATGATTTATTAATTCGAAATAATGATTTGATTTTATTTCAAACTTCAAACGCTTATAACTTTTATGCGTTTCAACTCCGATTTGAGTGATTCAAATTTCTAAATTTGTATAAAATTGAGATCTACCTAAATATGAATTTTATTTAATTTTTGGACTAAAGTTTTTCTCTGTAAAATTATTTAAATGATTATTTAAACTTTAAATAATCATAACTTTTAAGCGCCTTAACTCCAAATTTGACGATTCCAGTTTCTAAAAATCCAGAAAATTATGTTCTCTCTGTTTATGGGTTTTATTTGGAGTTTTGGGATGTTTTTGCCTAGTGTTTATTTGTGTATTTGCTATTTGCACGCTTTACGAGTAGAGCGTTGAAGTGCCTAAGGATTCGAAGGAGAAGTATTGACTCAGGATCCAACTCAAGACCAAGAACAAGTACTTTTTGAAGGCAAGTTGTGCTTTGACCATGTTGATCCTATTTTGAAATCTATTTTGATTTAAACTATTGCATGCTAGTTCAATTAGAGAAATACTTTGCTTAAACATGGGGATTAGATAAATACCAATTTGCTGTATGACACCTTGATTATCTAAGTATGTGCCATGACCCTTGTCACCCTAGTTGTGGATTACTAGTTGGACATTATTAGATTGCCAACATGGGTTTAGACCGTTGTAGTACACTGCTTAGACCTGCTACGTGCTCATGACATGATTTTGGACAATCAAATGTTAATATTGACTTAATGATATATTGAACCTGTTTTGGAAAAGTATCATGTGATGTTGATGGCACGTGGTGCATGGTAATCAACTGGGGTTTGATAAACAGTTTTCGACCGGGGCATGTGGCAAGAGTAATCAGGTGGGCCAGTTGGGGCATTGGGGATGTTGATTTGGTTCTTCGGGTAGTCTTGCCCTGGTCACCCTAAGGACTTAACCTTGCAAGCCTTTGAACTGGGTCTAACGTGCAACCACATGGCTGGAATGGGACGGCCCTAGTTGACTAAGTCGCTAAGGACTCACTTGTGGAGCCTCAGGGTGTCAATTACACCGTTTGTGTGATTGTACGGGGGAGCGTATCGTGGCTGTGGCCAGATACCCATCTAACGGTGTGTTGGTCCCATACTTCGCCTTGGCTAAGGGAAGGGATGGTGTAGAAACCGAACCGGAGAGGACCACCTGTGTTGTTTGAGGCTTAGAAAGGCTTTATTCACGAGGAACTTCGCCTTTGTGGTGTTTGACTGTATCTTGTGGGTAAAGTGCATAACCTCTGCAGAGTTTAGAATCTATTCGAATAGCCGTGTCCGCGGTATTGGACATCGCTCGGAATTACTGATCAAGGGTTAGATTTTCTCAAAAATAACTTTGGTTTGAAAGGTTGGGTTGGTTTAATAATGAGGATGATGGAAATATGGTTTAGGATGGGGAAAATGTTTATTAAACTTCTTGAAAAGTTATTTATACTTTACTTATTTCTACCGCTTCGAATCTACTTATATTACTTGTCAAATCTTTTATTTCCTGCAAATAAACCTTGAGTTATTCCTTTGTACCAAGCCATGCATATAGTATATTAGCCTGCATTCTGCTGCATGACTTGTCGAGTACCAAGTACTCACCCTTGCCTCAATACAACACAGCTTGAAGAGGAGACTACACCAGCTTTGGAGGAGGAACTCCAAGAGGATCCGTCTACTTAGGGAAGCGAGCCCAGTCAGTTGCCTGTGGTATACTGGATGGCGCCACGATGTTACCTTATTTGATTTTCCGCTGCTATTATTTCTCTTTTTAAATAAGTATCGTCCTGCGAGGCGTACATTTGTGACTTGACCATAAGGTTGAGTAACCAGTTTGGCTATTTAAATAAAGTACTTTGATAGTATCGATTGGTATGATTGTGATATTTACCGATGCTAAGACTGTGTGCACTAGCGCGTTCCTGGACTAGTGTTGAATACACAGAGGGTCCGGATTTGCAAATTCGGGGTCCCGACAGAGGTGGTATCAGAGCCATACTTGACTGTAGGCTCAACCCTAAGCTAGAATGGTCGTAGTGAGGATAAAACCTATTTTCTAAAAGCTAAAAGTTTGTCAAGATAAGAAATGACATCTCGACTTATCCCCTTCTCTCTTTTCTTGTCTCTTGCTGAAATTTTTCCTTACCTTATCACAATTCAAAAATTTCGAGTTCTCACGTAAGCACTCTTGTGACAGATGGAGGAAGAGTTCAACTACGTTGATCTGGGAGTTGGTCACGCCGCGGAACTTTGGCATATGCTACAAATTCTCGGAGATTTTGAGAAGCCGCAATACCAAGTGGAAGTGATCAGACAAGCGGGATTGATCAAGGCTTGTGACGTGAAGATTGAGGTACCTGCTAGGAAAAAGGGCCCAGGCAATCGCCCGATACACTGCACTGCCAGGAGATCTACAATGCAGATGGGTATCCAAGAAGTATCACGACGCGCAATGCGGCACATTACCCGTATCTACGCTAGAGAGTTGGAGAGCACGGTGTTCCGTTATCACCCGCTAGCGATAACCTTCTTGACCCGAAGGAGATTCGGGATGAGGATGCCACGGTTACACAGCTTGGCACGATTTGTTGTCGCTCAGGAGGATGTACTAGATAATACAAGCAAGGAGCTCTGAAGGCCCGCAAGGAGATCACGACAGAGAAGAACAGATGGCGGGAAGCTCAAGAGTATGTGGCACACCTTTGCGAAGGATTGACGAGTTGGAGATGACTTTGTACGGACCAGACCCAGTGAGCGATTTCGAGCTACACGAGCCGATCCAGAGGAGTCGATCTCGATGAGGACATCGCTTCTTCGACTACCACAGATGACACGATTCTTTGCCGACATCGCAATCGCTTTCGCGCCTATGCCGCGGCATCCGCACTCAGGCCGTGGAGGTTTTCGATGAGTGAGCATAGGTTCTATAGTGAGACTCCTTCGCCGAGTCGAGTCATAGAATAAAGAGTCACCCTTTAGGCGTTAGACTCAGAGTTAGTTCGATTTGGATTTGCTTTGTTTGCTTTGAGTGTGCATTATGTGTTGCAAGGCCCTTAGGCATTGTAAGCACCATACCAAGTTATTAATAATAAAGTTGGACCTTAAGGTTACACCTTTCGCCCGCATAAGTTCCATATTACTTGTCTATTCTTGTTTCCCTCTCATCTCTAAACCTAGAGCAAATCGACAGATGGTGAACACCGCGGAAACTTTGGAAGCAATGGAAGTGGTTCTCGCCTAGAAAAC
Source organism: Rhipidocladum racemiflorum (assembly GCA_036346355.1). Lineage (NCBI taxonomy): Eukaryota > Viridiplantae > Streptophyta > Magnoliopsida > Poales > Poaceae > Rhipidocladum > Rhipidocladum racemiflorum. Next base: position 17,492,102 of record CM070584.1, read on the forward strand.
CCCAATGAGGAGCACCAAAGACCACCACTGGATGTGCAGAATTTGGAGCTTTTCGCTGCTGCCCGGACTCAGTTGATGCATGCTATGATGCAACAAATGCAGCACGCCACCGCTCAGGCCAATCAAGTTAATCAGGGGCCACGCTGTAATACAAGACTATCGAGAGTTCATGAGGACTCACCCACCCACTTTCTCTGGAATGCCAATCCATTGGAGGCCGATGATTGGTTAAGATCAATCGAGAGGAAGCTACACATAGCTCAATGCATAGGAAATGAGAAGGTACTTCACGCTTCTCATCGGTTGGAAGGAACGACCACCGAATGGTGGGAGAATTTCTGTGCCACGCAAGAGAACCCTCAAGATATCACTTGGGAAGAGTTCACACCGCATTCCGACAAAGATCACGTGCCTGAAGGAATCATGGACCTTAAGAAGGAGGAATTGAGCATCAAGCAAGGTAATCAGCCAGTGGCCGACTACCTAAACAAGTTCACACAGCTAGCACGCTACGCACTGAGGATGTAGCGACAGATAAATCCAGGCACCTCGTTTTATGAAGGGACTCAACTCGGGATTGCAAGTAGGATTGATCACCCACACCTTTCCAGATTTCCAAGAGTTGGTGAATAAGGCGCTTATTCTTGAGGACAAAGCGCAAGGAACTGGATGAGAACAGAAGCGCAGGATGCAACAAAGAAGGATCACGCCAGGAACGCAATACGCCGAGAGTTGCACCAAATCAATTCTTCAGATTCCAACCACGAGAATGCAACAAGGACACCATCCTCAAAGCACCAAGACCTGTCAATCAAAACTACTGCACCCAGCCCCCGCCAGAAACGCTTACTCCGGCAATAAGAAGGAGCAGTGAGACGTGCTACAATCGCAACGAGCCGTGACACTTTGCCAACAGCTTGTCCAAAGAAGACAGCGAGAGTGACCCCGATTCGCTTTAATCTAGGAACCACCCAGCTAGGGCGCCCGACATCAGAGCCACACCCTGCATCGTGGTGAGAGGCCGAGTCAACCATGTCACCGCAGATGCACTGCAGAATGCTACTGACGTCAGATCGGGTAAGTTACTTGTTAACTCAAGACTGCACAGCTTGATTTTGTTTGACTGGAGCTCAGATTCGCTTTGTTTCGCAAGGCTTTGCTACTAGAAATAATTTGAGGATTGCACGACGTAAGTGCATGCTTTTAGGTCACCCCCCTGGGTCAGAACGCCGAACGAAAGTAGGATGTTTCGGGGTGAGAATACTAATAGGTGGAATAGAATTCCTAGCAAACCTTATAATTTTGGAGACCTGCACCTTAGACGTCATATTGGGAATGGATTGGTTATCCAAGCACAAGGCCGTATTGGATTGTGGGCGAAGGACTATCTCGATTGAGAGCCCGTGTGGGAAGAAAGTGGAATTTCAAGCCACCGCAGCTTAGAGATGGACAGTTGATGGTTAACATTACCAAGGCAATCAGCATAGAGGATGTCCCAAGAGTGAATGAGTACCCGATGTTTTTCCGAAGATCTACCCGGTATGCCGCGACAGGGACATAGAGTTTGTGATAGAGCTTGTAATGGTACAAAGACCGATAGCAAAGAGACCCTATCGGATGTCTACCGAGGAGTTGGTAGAGATGAAGAAACAGCTAGAAGAGTTAATGGAGAAAGGATTTATCAGGCCGAGTTCGTCGCCGTGGGGAGCACCCGCTTTTGTTTGTCAAGAAAAGGGCGGAAGTTTCAGGATGTGCATCGACTATCGTGGCGCTCAATGAAGTCACCGTGAAGAATAAGTATCCGCTACCCAGGATTGATGATTTGTTTGATCGCTTGAGAGGAGCCGGAGTTTTCTCCAAGATTGATCTCGAGATCGATACCATCGATTGAAGATCCGATCGTAAGATATTCAAGACTGCATTCTCGTCAAGATATGGACATTACGAGTTTACGCTTATGTCCTTTGGATTGACAAATGCGCCAAATTTATTTCATGAATATGATGAATAAGGTGTTCATGGAATATTTGGACAAGTTTGTCGTCGTGTTCATAGACGATATCCTAATCTACTCCAAGACAGGAGGATGAACATGCCGAACACTTAAGGCGAGTTTTGGAAAAGGCGAGGAACGACAACTTTTCGCCAAGTTCAGCAAGTGTGATTTTTGGAAGGACAAGGTGGAGTTTCTTGGACATGTAATGACCAGAAGGAGTCGCCAGAGATCCAAGCAAAGTAGAAGCCGTGTTACATTGGGAACAGCCAAAGACGGTGACCAGATTCAGTTTCCTTGGAATGGCAGGATACTACCGCCGCTTCATCGAAGGCTTCTCGACAATTGCGAAACCTCTTACGCAATTCCGAAGAAGGAAAAGAAGTTTGCATGGGCGCGAGAATGTGAGAAAGGATTTCAGAGTCGAAGAAGCGATTGACATCAAGACCGGTGTTAGTTCTACCGGATGTTGCTCAAAGCTTCGATATTTATTGTGACGCATCGCGCCAAGGACTTGGATGTGTCCGATGCGTAATGGAAAGGCCGCCGCTTATGCATCAAGGCGCTTGAGGCCGCATGAGGAAAATTATCCGACACATGACTTAGAGTTAGCCGTAGTGCATGCTTTGAAGATATGGCGCCACTATCTCGATTGGAGACAGATGTGAAGTATATACGGATCATAAGAGCCTTAAGTACATATTCACCCAGTCGGATCTGAATATGAGGCAGAGGAGATGGTTAGAGTTGATCAAGGACTATAATGTTGGAATCCATTACCATCCCGGGAAGGCCAACGTAGTAGCCGATGCTCTGAGTCGGAAAAGCCATACCGTGAGTGCGTTGCTAGCCACAAGTCAGGATGAGTTATGTGAGGATTTTCAAAAAATGAAGATTGAGGTAGTACCTAGCGGATTCTTGGCCGCATTGGAAGTAAAGCCTACTTTAGAGGACCAGATCCGAGAAGGACAGAAGGATGATGACAAGATCCGCAGGATTAAGTCCATCAAGGAGGAAGGCAAGGCAGAGGACTTCAAGTTGGATGAGCAAGGCACGTTATGGATGAAGGATCGGATTTGTGTGCCTAACAAGAAGGAGTTAAAGCAACTGATTCTGGAAGAAGCCCATGACTCCAAGTATTCAATTCATCCTGGAAGCGCCAAGATGTATCAGGATCTGAAGGAGAGATTCTGGTGGCCGGGTATGAAACGTGAAGTTGCCGAGCATGTTGCATTGTGCGACGTATGCCAGAGAGTCAAGGCAATGCATCGTGAGACCAGCAGGATTGCTACAACCGCTGAAAATACCCGAGTGGAAGTGGGAGGAAATCGAATGGATTTCATTACCGGCTTGTCGAAGACTCAAGGAGGTTATGACTCCATATGGGTTATAGTGGATCGCTTGACTAAAGTAGCCCATTTTATCCCCGTGAAGATCACTTACTCGGAGATAAATTAGCAGAATTATACATGATCAGATTGTCTGTTTGCACGGAGTGCCAAAGAGGATTGTATCAGACGAGAGGTACCCAATTTACCTCAAGGTTACGGAATAAGTTGCATGAAGCCATGGGAACCCGTTTGAACTTCAAAGATGCCTTATCATCCATGCAGACGGATGGACAGACCGAAAGAGTCAACCAGATTCGGAGGATATGTTGAGAGCTTGTGCATTAGCTTATGCTACCTCTTGGGATAAGAGTTTGCCGTATGCCGAGTTCAGTTACAACAATAGTTATCAGGCTAGTTCTGAGATGTCACCTTTTGAGGCAATGTATGGTCGACCGCTGTCGGACGCCATTGAATTGGAATGAGACCCATGAGCGCCGTGTCTTTGGGCCTGATATTCTTCAAGAGGTCAAGAGCAGATCGCTATGATTAGGGAAAGGTTGAAGATCGCCCAATCTCGGCAGAAGAGTTATCCGACAATCGTCGCGAGATTTGAGTTTTGAACAGAAGACTTTGTATACCTCAGAGTTACGCCTCTCGGGGAGTTAAGAGGTTCCATGCCAAAGGGAAACTTGCACCCTGCTATGTTGGACCATTTAAGATTGTGAGCCGCAGAGGCGAGGTTGCTTATCACCGGAGTTGCCACGATCGTTAGCAGGAGTGCATGACGTATTCCATGTGTCCTGCTTGAAGAAGTGTCTCCGAGTTCTGAGGAGCAGACACCGCTAGAGTCAATTGAGTTGCAAGAGGATTTGACTTATAAGGAGCATCCTGTGAGGATTCTAGACACAATGGATCGAGAAACTAGAAACAAGTCAACCTGCTTCAGTAGAGTTCAGGTGGAGCAACCATGAAGAAAGCGAAGCGACTTGGGAGCGCGAAGAGGATTTGAAGAAAGAGTTTCCAAACCTATTCTGTAGTGAGCCCTGAATCTCGGGGACGAGATTCTATTAAGGGGGGGAGGTTTGTAACACCCCAAAATTTTGCTTTTCTTAAATTCATGTGTGATTTGGCACTTTGGTGAATTATTGGAATTTTCTGGAATTTATTTGAATTTATTTGAATTTATTCCATTCCGATCGAGCTGATTCTTTCTGGGTTCGTTTCGTATTGGAATCTAGTTTCTTGTGTCCAAATTTCAGATCGTTTCGACGGTTGGATCTCCGGGAATTCTCGTTTTACCAAACCTCTATCTTTCTGTTTTTGTCGAAAACGAGGCAATTATTTGGTTCTGTTTTGGGGTGAACTTTTAGTAGATCAAAAATTTGGTTTTAGCTTCCGCACAATCATTCACCCCCCCTCTGATTGCTATATTCATATACTTCGATCCTTGTAACACCCCAAAATTTTGCTTTTCTTAAATTCATGTGTGATTTGGCACTTTGGTGAATTTTTGGAATTTTCTGGAATTTATTTGGATTTATTTGGAATTTATTTGAATTTATTCCATTTTGAAATAATTAAAGAATTTAATTTTGCAAATAAAATTTTGTTGGAAATATTTTATTTGAGTCCCAAATACCCTAAAATATTTTCCAATTTTTCTCGAATTTTTCGAGTCATTTGCTATTTTTAATGAATTAAATGAATTATCGGGAATTATTTTTAAATATTAAATCGCCGAAATTCAACTCGGTCGAGTATCGTTCATCCGATCGAAGTCGAACCCGAGTCGGACTTGAGTCCGACCGAGCCATTGACTCACTCAAACCAGCCCCAACCCTAATCAATCCCAACCGTTGGATCAAGATCCAACGGCCGAGATCCGCCTCTGCACGGTTCGAGCCGTGATCTCGCCCGGATCCGATCGCGCCCGGCGATCGTGTCGCTGATCGTGCCACGCGGACGGCCGAGCGTCATCGCTCCGCCGAGTCCGGAAGCCGACTCGCCGCCACGGCGCCGCCGCGGTAGAACTAGGTTTCCGCCTCGCACGAACGCCGAGGCTATTTAAAGCGTGAGACGCCCCCGAGGTTGCCCTCATCTTTGCGCACTCCGTTTCGAGCCATCTCGCCGAGCCGCCGCCGTTTGCCTGCACGTGCTCGCCGGAGTTGGAGCCCTGCGCGCGCGTTGAACGCCGATTCCGCCGCCGTCCGCCGTCTTCCGCCGAGAAGGAGCCCAGATCCGGAACCACCGTGGACGAGACGCAATCAAGGAAGGATTCATCTCACGAGCGACCCGAACGCCGGCTTCGGGCTCGCTGCCGTTTCGCTCTCCGGTGCCCAAGCCTCGCGCCATCGGGACTTCGCGAAGCTCGGTGAACCGCCGAGATCCAGATCGGACGGTTGAGGTGAGTTCACGTGTCCCCAACCCGATTGATCCGACCGCTGGATTAAGATCCAACGGTTCACAATTGCCACGCGCCGCAGAGTGTTATTATAGGATTAGATCCGACCGCCCGATCTAGATCGAACGACCCACGATCAACGAGTAGTTTCAACGTGTTAACCCTGGATCTAATCCGCGCCGCTGATTTTCAAACCAACGGCCGTGATTGGCGCCACGTGTCGGGAAGTTGGACCGACACGGCCGGGCCAGACGCTGCTGGCAGGTATTACCGACACGCTGGGCCCGCGTGTCAGGCCGATCGCGACCGCGGACGCCACCCATGACGCCATCGGTGGACCCAATTGCCGCCGACTGCGGGCTGAGCCCCGCTGACGTCAGCGATGACGTCACCCGAGTGGGCCCACATGTCAGCGACACGTGGAGTCGTGGACCGAGTCCACGGTGGACCCGAGCCAAGCGTGGACCAAGTCCATGGACCGGCTGACGTCAGCAGACCAATCAGAGGCTGCCACGTGTCCATGATGACGCAATAATTAATTTCCGAAAAAGAAAATGATTTATTAATTCGAAATAATGATTTCAGATTTTGTTTCAAACTTCAAACGCTTATACCTTTTGCGTTTCAACTCCGATTTGAGTGATTCAAATTTCTAAATTTGTATAAAATTGAGATCTACCTAAATATGAATTTTATTTAATTTTTGGACTAAAGTTTTTCTCTGTAAAATTATTTAAATGATTATTTAAACTTTAAATAATCATAACTTTTGCTTATTTAACTCCAAATTTGACGATTCCAGTTTCTAAAAATCCAGAAAATTATGTTCTCTCTGTTTATGGATTTTATTTGGAGTTTTGGGATGTTTTGCCTAGTGTTTATTTGTGTATTTGCTATTTGCACGCTTTACGAGTAGACGTTGAAGTGCCTAAGGATTCAAGGAGAAGTATTGACTCAGGATCCAACTCAAGACCAAGAACAAGTACTTTTTGAAGGCAAGTTGTGCTTTGACCATGTTGATCCTATTTGAAATCTATTTTGATTTAAACTATTGCATGCTAGTTCAATTAGAGAAATACTTTGCTTAAACATGGGGATTAGATAAATACCAATTTGCCGTATGACACCTTGATTATCTAAGTATGTGCCATGACCCTTGTCACCCTAGTTGTGGATTACTAGTTGGACATTATTAGATTGCCAACATGGGTTTAGACCGTTGTAGTACACTGCTTAGACCTGCTACGTGCTCATGACATGATTTTGAACAATCAAATGTTAATATTGACTTAATGATATATTGAACCTGTTTTGGAAAAGTATCATGTGATGTTGATGGCACGTGGTGCATGGTAATCAACTGGGGTTTGATAAACGATTTCGGCCGGGGCATGTGGCAAGAGTAATCAGTGGGCCATTGGGGCATTGGGATGTTGATTTGGTTCTTGGGTAGTCTTGCCCTGGTCACCCTAAGGACTTAACCTTGCAAGCCTTTGAACTGGGTCTAACGTGCAACCATATGGCTGGAATGGGACGGCCCTAGTTGACTAAGTCGCTAAGGACTCACTTGTGGAGCCTCAGGGTGTCAATTACACCGTTTGTGTGATTGTACGGGGGAGCGTATCGTGGGCGTGGCCGATACCCATCTAACGGTGTGTTGGTCCCATACTTCGCCTTGGCTAAGGGAAGGGATGGTGTAGAGCACGAACCGGAGAGGACCACCTGTGTTGTTTGAGGCTTCCAAAGGCTTTGTTACTGAACTTGCCTTTGTGGTGTTTGATCGTATCTTGTGGGTAAAGTGCATAACCTCTGCGCAGAGTTTAGAATCTATTCGAATAGCCGTGTCCATGTATTGGACATCGCTTCGGGAATTACAGTCAAGGGTTAGATTTTCTCAAAAATAACTTTGGTTTGAAAGGTTGGGTTGGTTTAATAATGAGGATGATGGAAATATGGTTTAGGATGGGGAAAATGTTTATTAAACTTCTTGAAAAGTTATTTATACTTTACTTATTTCTACCGCTTCGAATCTACTTATATTACTTGTCAAATGCTGTTTCGCAAATAAACCTTGAGTTATTCCTTTGTACCAAGCCATGCATATAGTATATTAGCTCGCATTCTCGTGCATGACTTGTCGAGTACCAAGTACTCACCCTTGCCTCAATACAACACCAGTTGAAGAGGAGACTACACCAGCTTTGGAGGAGGAACTCCAAGAGGATCCGTCTACTTAGGGAAGCGAGCCCGGTCGCTTGCCTCGTGGTATCTTGGATGGCGCCACGATGTTACCTTATTTGATTTTCCGCTGCTATTATTTCTCTTTTTAAATAAGTATCGTCCTGCGAGGCGTACATTTGTGACTTGACCATAAGGTTGAGTAACCAGTTTGGCTATTTAAATAAAGTACTTTGATAGTATCGATTGGTATGATTGTGATATTTACCGATGCTAAGACTGTGTGCACTAGCGCGTTCCTGGACTAGTGTTGAATACACAGAGGGTCCGGATTTGCAAATTCGGGGTCCCGACAATCCTACAACCCCCTCCCACCAGATATCAGCTTGGCCCTTCAGCTGAAAGGCCACAAAGCGAGCCCTCTGGACCGAGGTCAATTCTAGGACCTCAAACTGCCGTTCCATGTACCGCAGCCAATCTACGGACTGGATCGGCGTGCTCGCCCGGCCAAAAGTGTCAAGACTTAGGGACATCCACTCCCGGAGACTCATCCTCGGCTCCAAGACACGGGGCAAAGAATCGGGCCGCTGCAGGGGAGGCACTACAAACAGGGGCTGCCCATGGCACCGCCGGGCGCAGCTCCTGAACCTCCCTCTGCAGAGCCTGAACTAAATCCGCATTGGCGACGGGTACCTCAGCCCCTGACTGTGCCGCCGGGAGCTCCTCCTGCACTAGCCCATGAGCATTGAGCGAAGCGCTACCCTCAACTACAGACTCCGCAACTCCCTGAGAACCTCGCCCCTGGCCTCCACGGCCACGGCGACCACAGCCTCTACCCGTCGGCATGGCTGCTACAGACAGACAACCATCCAATCACATAAACATGAGCACAACATCATATAATCAAGAACAAAGATCAAACATCATCATAGACATAATCTTCATTAAGTAATCAAGCGCAATGCAATGATGAAACAAACCCCATCCTACTGTGCAACCAAGTGTGTCAAATTTTTAGATTAGTTATACCACTTTTGCAAGGTTTAATGTTGCTATCCTATGATAAAGTTTTAGTTAGAACCTAAGCCATGTTTCTAAGTTATTCCACATCACATTTTAGTTGTAACCTAAGGTATGACACTAAAAATACACATTTCAAGGACCTACAGCCCGCTCTGATACCAACTGTAACACCCCGGCATTTAATATGTCTGAATGCTACCAAACATAGACTAAGCAACCTCTAAATACCACAATTATAAGTAAATTATAGCAAAGACACTAATGCTAAAAACCGAAATTTCGGCAGCATCTCCTCTGTTTTAACATGAATTGAACGAAACACAATAGCATAGCAATATATGGTAATATGAGAGACATCTAAAATAGCAATAATTAAAGGCATGACAACAATATAAGTCTAATTCCAAGCATTCAATGTCTCCATGAGCCAAACGAACAATAAGACTCTCATATCGCAAAGCTGAACCATAAAGCAATAAGCATCACACTTAGTTTATTATCAAAACCCAATTGAATGACTTGTGGGACAAATGAGTGAAGCTACATGTAGAAGTGTGACTATTTCCCTTCCCCCATGCCGATCTCATGGTACCTAAAACAACAAGAAAGCACAAGCGTGAGTTGAACACTCAGCAAGCATATTGCAATGGTACACAAGAACAATTACGTGGCTACAACAACTCACATCATGTCTATCATCTCATTCATGATCACATATCAATGTCATCATCATTATGTATGCAATGCGATGCGATGCTCATGTCTCCTTGGAAACTCATACCGGTTTGGTTGAATACACACCCGTCGGTGTGCACCCTCTCCCCCCTTCCATCCCGAAGATGGAGGGTGCCTACTCCTCGCTTCCATACACCGCGGTGGATGGAATCACGATGTAGGACTTACTCATTGGCTCTCCGGAATAGTCATAACTTTCTCACCGACCTTCCCCGGACTAGTTATGAGTTTCTCACCGCCCGGGCCATGTATGCAAACATGCTAACATCATAAATAACTTGTACATTAACACATGGCATCATAACATAATAAGCATATTCATCATATCAATGGCAATAGTTAAAGCATGGCATGTGAACATATCATATATTCAATTTCAATCTGAACCAATCTAGCAAACTACAACCCGCTACCCATTCCAATACACTTGCCTCAACCACGGGCGACGGATTGGCGAGAAGTAGAAGGCACTCCCGGGGTCACACCACCTGCACATAGGTACCACACACTCGCAATCATGTCCACAAAACAGTACGCAAAGCCTCTTCTACCCCGACATCGCAAACTACTCGCAAAACCCAAAAACAGATTTTCTGTCCCGTCAGGACAACAGCCTTCCAAAAGGCATAACTCGGGTTCTAAAACTCTGAATCAATTAAATGAGTACATCGTCGCGTAGCTTAGGAAATTTTCTAACTTTTTCTAAGTATACAGAAAGACTGATTCGGACTCTAAAGTGGTTTAATCTACAGAATACCATGATCTGTTCCAATCACGTCATAGATTTTAATACATTCGGTTAAGCGAGCATAACTTTCAAACGGCTGGGAGGAATTGGATGTTCTTTATACCCATTGAAAGATATTGAAGTTACTCTACAACGTCTTCAACAAAGTGACGACCAAATTCTGAATCTAAATTGTCGAAAACCCAAACCCTAGGTCAATCGCTTCATGCTGCCCGAAACAGAGAACGTGGCAAACTAAAGATTTCAACTAATCTACCCAACTACATGTAAGCCCCCGGATCGGCTATCCGTAGTCCTCTGTGTATTTCTGTACTAGTCCCAGATCAGTAGCTAGTACACACAGTCAAACAGTGATGAATCAACAACCATATCACGAATAGATATAACTAAATAAGAACAACACCAAATAAAAGCAAAGACCTTATGGTCAAGGTTTACCATTACGGCCTGAACAAGCAGAACAACTTGAAACAACAGCGGAAGACGAAAACACACCAAGGACCCATCCAAATGCCCACAGGCAATCGAGAGTGGAGAACGCGTCCTAGTCGTTGGAATTCCTGGACAGCTTCTTTTCACTTCTGAGATATGATTAGAATGTAGCACGTGAGTACATAAAGTACTCAGCAAGTCTGGGAAATTATGCACAATGTAGGCTATCCAAGGATGGCTTAATATGGTTCTTTTGCATAAAGCCATGTTTCATCAAATCATACTTGTTAATAGGTTTCACAAAGCATATTTGAGCAATTCTTTTTAATAATTGAATTATGTAATATTGCAGTGAAGGTTCTAACCACCACTCACTAATATACAGGCTCTATCCGCCACATCTCAACAAAATCAGGGTTCAATCCATCCACATGGCTCTATCCGCCACATCTCAACAAAATCAGGGTTCAATCCATCCACATGGCTCTATCCGCCACATCTCAACAAAATCAGGGTTCAATCCATCCACATGGCTCTATCTGCCACAGTTCACAAAAATCAGGTTCATTCCACCTACCTGGCTTTAGCCGCCAGAAGCACACCCGAGAGTTCTAACCGCTCCCGGATCCCAAAACAAACCATTGTTTAGTTTGAAACCAAAAACCAAAGTCTACCAGTATGAAAGCATTCAGCAAGCTTTGCCTTTGACCGTAGGCACGGCTATTCGAATAGTTTTAACTCTGTAGAGGTGTACAACGTTACCCACAAGACATGATATTCCCTTGGTGCCAAGCTATTATCACACTTCCTTAGGTGTGACGACAGGGATATCATGACAAGGCCTTTACAATGTATACGCCTAACTCCGACTCCACCACGAGGTTTCACTTTGTTAGGGTTATATCCACTCGATGTAAGCCCCTCTTGCGCCGTGTGAAAAAAACAACATTGCCTCTATCCGGCGCTCACATTCCACCGTTTGGTGAGTCTAAGTTAGGTTTCTACAAATTATTCAACCAGGTCGTGCCCACTTTGCTTAGAATGTGAAGCAGGTCATAAGCGTCGGTCCTTAATTGACTTGGGGCGGTACTTGCACAATGAAAGCTAGCGCTCCATCCGCACCCACCAGACAAACCATTCCGCCCCAGTCCAAACCATTTAATTGACTTGGGGCGGTACTTGCACAATGAAAGCTGGCGTTGGGATACTCCACAAAAAATTGGAGGACGAACGGAGTTCGGGAGCGCCCAGTGGAGCTCGCCGAAGTTCTCGCCGGAGTTAGGAAAGAAGGCTTCCGAGGGAGCTCCGCTGCGATTCTAATGATGAAATTTAAGTATGATGTGGGTCATGAGGATGGGAATCTGGAGTTCAATTTATACCTAAAAACGAGCAACGGTTCAACGGCAAACGCTCGCCGGAATTGTAGAAGAAATCGGTGGCCAGAGCTTCTCCGAAGGGAATTTGCAAAATCTGATTTTACTGGACATAGAGCACAGCAAGAGGAAGCTCCAGTAAAAATTTCAGACCAAACGGAGGTGGGAGTGACCGGGAGAGCTCACTGAACGTTCACCGGATTTCGGAAAGAACGGCTTCTACAGTAAGATCCGTAGCTTGGATTGGAGAAATTCCAATTGGGTTGTGTGGGGAATGGTGAGAGGATTCTGGGGTTCAATTTATATGACGATCGGACCAACGGATCGCCAGGAAACGCTCGCCGGAGTTATGGCCGGAACAGTAACCGAGTTCGCCGGAGTAAATGAGTTGAAACGGATGCAGTAATTTCGGATTTTACTGTAGCGCTGGGTTGCACTGTAGCTGGCGGGTCGCCGGAGAAAGTGGATCGGGTCCAATGAACAGTAACCGTTTTATTTAATTCCGAAAATAATTAATTTCTTCATTAAAGTCCAAATTAAATCGGAAAAAGGGCAAATAAATTCTCATAAATTTGGGAAAAAGAAGAGACAACGGTTTCAGCAATAAAAGCATGAATAAATATTTTTAAATAATATAATATTATTATTTTTAAATACTAATAACACTTTTTAATTTGGAAAAATAATAGAACAGCTCCAAAAATTCTAGAAAAATCCCGAGAATTTAACTAGAGACTTTTGAGCTTATTAAAATTATTTATAATTTATATTTATACATTTTTTTATTTTAAAGAGCTACAAAAACTGTAAAGTCTTTTTAGAAAAATAGCAAAAAGGGTCTAAAAATTCTGGAAAAATTCCTAGAACCATTTTGGAATATTTGGGACCCAATAAAATTGGTTTCGTGGAATTTGGATGAAATTTGTGGAATAAAATATTCAGGCGCGGATCGCGGGCATTAAACAAAAGCCGCGCGAGATAAAATAGGAGCGAAGGTCCAAAAATCCGGGGAATCATTCCAAAAATCATTTTGGAATATTTGGAACATAATAGAAGTGGTTTTGGTATTTTTGGAGCATTTTTCAACTCGGGTGAAATTTCGGGTACCGGCGGAAAGCTGGAAATTTGATTTTTCGACCGGAAGGGAATTAAATCCCGATTTTGCATGGGAAAGGATGCCAGGTTAAATTAAAAACCCATGAAACTCTAATTTTTGAATTTAATTAATTTAAATTAGATTTTCTCCAGAAGGCGAAAACTAGGGCGTTACAAACCTACCCCCCTTAGAAAGAATCTCGTCCCCGAGATTCGGACGGAGAAAGAAAAAGATCAGGAAACTCTGCTCGAAGATCTTCTTCACGCTCCCGGGTAGCTTCTTTCTCTGAGTGATTACTCCACTGAACCTTGCAGAACTTGATCACTCAGCTTCGAGTTCGGCGCTCGGCTTCGTCCAAAATCCTGACGGGATACTCCGGACATGACAGGTCTTCTTTTTAGTTCCATATTTCTAAACGGCATCTGATGCTCGGGCATTGTGAGACACTTCTTCAACTGAGACACATGAAAGACGTCATGTACTCCTGCCAGTTGTGGAGGCAGTTCCAACTTGTATGCAACTTCTCCTCTTTTGGCAACAATGAGACTTGTTCTGAATCGACTAACTCTGAATCGACGCATTCCCTTGAGAGGTGAAACCTTCAGATGCCCATGATCCACAATAATCCATATGGAGTCAGATTCTGACTTAGTTCTAGGGAGTCTAGTAACGAAATCTATTCTTATTTCTTCCCATTTCCAAACAAAAGTTTGTAGGGGTTGTAGCATCCCAGCTGATCTCTGATGTTCTGTTGATCTTTTCAAGATTTGCTAACATTGCTTCCTGCCTGATGCTGAACAAATCTTAAACGTCTAGTTTACATAGACGGGTACTTAGCATCCCGGTAGGGGGAGGCACATCCACCAGCCCAAACAGGATTTCTACTCCCACATGGACTCAAACACCTTCCCACCAAAGCCCACGATCCTTTCCCTTAGGCCCAAAACTCCCCGGAAACGGTCTGGAAACGCTATTAACCTCCATACCGTATGGTTTTTAACCTTAATTCTACATTCCATAATGTTTTTGACCTCAACATTCACATTATATAAGGTTACGACACTCCATGGTGTCACACCGAATCGATTAAATGAGTACATCATCGTGAAGCTTAGAAAATTTCCTAGCCATTTCTAAGTATTGGGAAAAGCTGATTCGGCCTCTAAAATTGTTTAATCTACAAAACACTACGTTCTGTCCCAACTACATCACAGATTTGAACAAGTTCAGTAAATCGAGCACAACTTTTCAAACGGCTGGGCAGAATTGGACGTTCTTTATGTCCACTGGAAGGTATTGAAGTTACCTACAACTTTCTCAACAGGCAGCCGACCAAATTCTGAATCTAAGGTCACGAAAACTCAAACCCTAGGTCGATTGCACAATCTGCCCGAAGCAAAGAACGTGGCAAACTCTAGTTTTCATCTAATCTACCCAATCACAGCACCACCACTTGATCTAAAAACATCAAAACACCTCTAGCACAACACCTAATCCACCCCAAGGATTTCCCATCACCATACCTTAGCCCGACTAACGATGAACCAAGCGAAAACTCCTCGGCCGCCTCGATCTCCTTGCACGTGCCAATCCCGCCGGATCTTCTCATCGCGGAGCTTCCCAACGGCAACGACAATGGTATGGAAGGGCGTGACAGCAAGGGGAGGGGTTGGAACTCGCCTAGGGCCGGCTAGAGGAGGTGGAGGAGGAAAAGGAAGGGTGGAGGCGCAAGTGGGGGCTAGGGGAGGCGGCTAGGGTTGAGAGGGAAGTGGGAGGGGCACATATGGGGAGAGGGGGGGGCGCACCAAGGGCTAGGGCAGCAGGTTTGCTATCCTAGTCCACCTCCACATGGCTTAATTATGTCCCACCTTCGGCCCAAATAGACCCCCCAAGGCCCGAACTCCCCCGGAAGGCCCAATTCCACTCCGGAAAGGCCCAAATCCCCCCAGAAAGGCACAAACTCCATGAAACGGCCCAAAAACACGATACAAGAGTCGTACTTTAAGGTCGAGATCGAAAATGACTCATATCGTTATTCCGTAGTGTCACAGACGCATCCTTGCCATCCACGCATGCGCGATCAACGGCCGAGATCGCACGGGGCGAATGGGTTCGGCCCGAACCCCACGTGGGCGACGTGGCTTGATGCTGGCCGTTGGATCTTGATCCAACGGCCACGCGATTAGAGCTTGGTCGGGTTCGAGTCGAACTCGGACTCGAGTCTGACTCGGGCTCGGTCGATTGAACAGTACTAACCCACTCGGCATTTTTCAGCGATTAAATAATTAAAATAATTTCTAGAAATTCAAATAATTCGAGAAAAATAGCAAAATAATCATAAAAATTCCAGAAAAATTCTGGAAAATACTTTGAGACATGTTGGACTCAAATAAATTATTTCCAGCAAAATTTTATATAAAACTTTTAATTCTTTAATTATTTCAAAAGGGAATTAATTCAAATTTAATCCAAATAAATTCCAGAAAATTCCAAAAATTCACCAAAGTGCAAAATGACATTCAAATTCATGAAAAGCAAAAAATTGGGGTGTTACAATATTCCATGAAATGCAAACCTAAAAAGCATTGAAAATTATTCAAGGTGAACACAAATATTATAGCAATGCATATCCACACTCCAAGATCCAGGAACTGCCACATAGTCAACTAGAAACCACCGGTTTTGAGTAAGATGGTTATAAGATTACAATAAACTCATGGACAGATGAATAAGTACATTTTGGCAAAATATTTAATATATATAAAAATATCTCATGTGTTAACGATACTATATTTGAGCACATATAACATACCAGGCTCATAATTATCTGTCCAAAGCTGCTATTTTTAATTACTTCCTTCTTCATTTTTTTTATACATATATCTCACAAGCCCTGTTTTTTTTAACAGGTATGGCAAGGTTGAGCTTGCATCTTTTTCCTATATGGCAAATATTTTTATTGCATCTTGTCATGTGCAGGTATGGGGAGGTTGACCTCACATCATTTTCTAGTTTGGCAAGTGACAATACATAGTCAATCTTGCATCTTTTGCCTTGTATTTTTATAAGCAATCCAAAGGACTCGTCATGATCATCTGGTTTAAACAAAAGAGGCTCAAAAATAGTGCTGAAAAACACATTAGGAATTTTGTCTCTTTTTTTTTTTTGAAAAATAGCCCTTGTGACAAATTTATTCAGTCCAGTAGAAAACTGTAAGATCATAAACATCCCACTCTCTTTTAGTAATAAAACAACTCAAGTAAGTTGCCTTTGTCATGAAAAGTTGTCATGTGAAAGTCCACTGCTATAGAAATAAGTATTCAACAAGTATAATAAACAATGCTTGTACTATATGATATGCAAGACTATTCTACATGATATTATTGGAGTGCATGAGACCCAATTCCCCTCTCAACTGAGCAAACTCTAGATAGCACAAAGGTTTTGAAAAAAAATGTCTTGAACAACCAGAATCAATTACCCATTTGCTTTCAAGCTTTTTTCTTTCAATCTACGATGAAAAAGCACGTTTAGGCACCCAAAGTTGAGAAGTGTTGTTGCTATTTTTTTAACAAATTTTTAGGAACCCAAATAGTTTTAACACCGTTTACATGAGAAACACTTTCTATTTGATTGCTATCAAGTGAAGGATCATAAGACATCAATTTTCTTTGGTTTACAAGTCTATTCATACAAAAATGATCATTGTAATATTGCTGAAATCTTATTTCATTGGACTTATATCCATGATTATGAAAAGCAGAACAATTTCTAGCATAATGACCAAATTTACCACAATTATAGAAATTCACACGGTGAAACGTATCCCAATATTTTGGACCCACATTAGCATAACAATTTATTTTCATGTGTCCAAATTTACCACACCCAAAACATCTCATAAGTTTCTTTTCAGTCATCACATTATCAGAAGGACGCAAAAGAACGGGTTTTTCATTAACCACAGGAATTTTATCAGTGTTGTTCTTTTTATATCCTACACCTTCCTTCATAAAAGAACATTTAGAAGTATCTAAGATCATGTTTAGATTTCTCTCACCATTTGCCATCTTTTCTAAAGTACCTTTCAAGTAATTATTTTGTTGGGCTAGATCAGGGCATCGAGTACAAAGATATGCATAAAGACGCTTCTCAAGTTCAATTAATTTCTTCCTAATTTCAGCAAGGTTCTCACAAGAAAATTCCTTTGCTAACACATAAATTTGTTTATCTAAAGTGGAAAAATTATTTTCAAATGAGTTCTTTAAATAATCTATCTCATTTTGCAAAACGATGCAATTGTCACAAGAAGATGAACTAGATTTCAGCAAAGCATTTTCACTTCTATATAATTCACATGTCTCACATGTGGTACTCTTAAGATCAGGAATTTTTCTTTTCAGTTTTACACAATAATCACAATTTTCACTCCTTTTATTAGAAACGAGCTTAAGTTTCTCATTTTCTAGCTTCAACTCTTTGCACTTTTTCAACAATCTATTACAAATTTGTTATTGTAATTTAAAAGTTTCATGAGTTTCACAATCATTTACCTCATCTTCATCTTCATCTTCATCATCAACATCTTCACTTTCTGACGTTCCAAGACAAACGTCCCTCCCAACAAGGCAAATATCTGTTATATCATCATCCTCTCCAAGTATAGCCAAAGGATCATCGCTATCCTCTTCATCATCTCAAAAATCAAGCTCATCCACCATGTTCAAGAGTACTTTCTGAAGTGACTTCTTCATCTTGGAACCTGAAAATTTCTTCTTTCGAAAAGGACTAGAATTATTGTTAGCGTTATCAATCTTTCGATAATCACTCTGATAATGGCCAAATTCTTTACAATTGAAACAATTTATAAGATCCTTTTTGTTTTTTTCAAATTTGGTTTTCATGACATTTGAAATTTTCTGTGAAAGGCTAGCAAGTTCATCAAAAGCCATGTCATCAACATTTATTTGAGTCTCCTTTTCAAAAACCTTTTGTTTATTTTTCTCAACAAAGTGCAAGAGCAAAGAGGGAACATCATGAGTATTATGACCAATTTGATTGAGACCCATCTCATATATTTTTAAAAAACCAAGCAAAACATCTAATTTCAATGTACTTGTCGGCATTTTTGGCCAGCAGGATATGTCCTGGGCGGAGAAATTTGGTTCGGTAGGGGGTGCTTTCGCGGCGGGCACCCAACGGTGCTCTCTCAGGGGATCCCGGTGTAACACCCCATCATCTAGTATGCCCTGGATGTCACCAAACATAGACTAAACAACATCTAAATACCATATCTAAAGGTAAATTACAGCAAGGGAGTAAATGCAAAAACCGAAAATTTCGGCAGCATCTCCTTTGTTTTTCCATGGTACGGAGCATCAACAATAATATCACAAGATATATCATAATGGGAAGCATCTAAAGCAGCAATAACAGGTGACATAGAAACTATTTAAGTCTAGCATAATGAATTTAACCACTCCATGATCTAAAACGAAGTAAATAATATGACCAAGCACAGAAATAAGGCATACTCCAAGTTCTCAACGCATTAACTTATAATCACAACTACGAATGTCAAAATTGTGTATGTCTTAATAAGTGAAACTTTGTGAAGATGTGCCACTAAGCCCCTTTCTCGCATGCCAATTTCATGGTAACTAAGAAATAACATAAAACACAAGCGTGAGTTAATCACTCAGCAAAGTGTATTGCAATGGAACAAGAAAACACATTCCAATACCTTCATCACTACTTTTCATATTCAACATCATAATTATCTCATATTCACATTGTATGCATCTCATTGACATCATCATATAACATCATCACATAATGCAATGAACATGTCTCCTTGAAGCACATACCGGTATTGCCGAGTGCACACCCGTCGGCGTGCACCCTCTTTCCCCTTCCATCCCGTAGATGGAGGGTGCCTACTCCTCGCTTCCATTCACAACCGTGGATGGGATCACGAGGTAGGACTTACTCAATGGCGCTCCGGATTAGTCATAACTTTCTCACCAACCTTACCGGACTAGTTATGACTTTCTCACCGACTGGGCCAATTTTCATGCCATGTATGTAACATATGCCATAAACATAAACAAATAATCATTGCATAGCATCATAACGTACCATATTCATCACATCATTGGCAAACACTAATCATGGCAAGATAGAACATTATGTAAACAATTTGCACTTAATCAGGACTAGCAAACATACAACACATTCAACATTCCAATACACTTGCCTTAACCGCGGGCGACGTATTGGCGAGATGATGAGGGCACTCCCGGGGTCACACCACCTGCACATAGGTACCACATACTCAAAACGTGCCCACAAAATAGTACACAATCGCTCATCTTCGCTCATCTGTCCCGAAGGGATAGCAGGCTTCAAACTAGCATAACTTGAGTTCTATGACTGCAAATCAAGTAAACGAGTACAACATCGCGAATCTTAGGAAATTTCCTAGCTTTTTATAAGTATTGGGAAAAGTTGACTCGGCCTCGAAAATTGTCTAATCTACAAAACATTACGTTCTGTCCCAATTACGTCACAGATTTGAACATGCTCGGTAAAACAATCATAACTTTCAAACGACTGGACGGAATTAGACGTTCTTGGTGTCCAATTAAAGGTATTGAAGTTATATACAACTTTCTCAACAGGTGGCCGACCAAATTCCGAAACTAAAATTGCGAAAACTCAAACCCCAGGTCGTGTGCCCCATCTGCCCGAAACAGAGAACTATGAAATCTCTAGTTTTCATCTAATCTACCCTATCACAGCACTACCTCTTGATATAAAAGCATCAAAACACCCTCTAGCACAGCACCTAAACCATCCCCAAGGATCACCCATAGCCATAACTTTGCCCGACGAACGACGAACGCCAAAACTTCTCCTCCCGGTTCCCCGATCTTCTTCCTCGCGCCGGAACCGCCGGATCTCCTCATCGCGGAGCTTCCCCATGAGAGGACAATTGTATGGAAGAGTGTGGCAGCAATGGATGGTGGTGGATCTCTCCTAGGGCCGGCTAGGGGGGGTTGGGGGAGGAAGGGGGAAGGGGTGGAGGCGCAAGGAGGGGTCGCGACTAGGATTGGGAGGAGGAGGAGGTGGGGGGGCGCATGGGCAGGCTATGCTGCCCCCTCCCCATCTTCCCCACATGGCCCAATAGACTCCCCCAACGGCCCAATTTGTTCCCCTAGGGCCCAAACTCCCCCGGAAGGGCCCAAACACCCGGAATCAGCCCAGAAACGCGATTAATCCTCACAGCGTAAAGTTTTAATCTCCAATTTCACATTTTATAAAGTCACGACATTCCGTAGTGTCACATTCTCCCCCCCTTAAATAGGATTCGACCTCGAATCCGAAGAACGCCAAAAACAATAACAAAGTCCGCAAGGGACAAAAGACTTCTTTGCAACACAAAACATTCACACAAAGACTCAAACTGGAACAAACGACAAGCAAGTTCTCAAAACCAACACTTAGCGAGAATGTGTTGATTTAGCTTAACAAAGTGCAACCTCTCACGGTTCCACCTTCACTTCAATTCCCAATAATAATACAAGAGTCAACCGAAGTCCTCGATTTGACCCACTAAAAGGCTTAATCAAATTTTTACGCCCAAATCCTCACATCAAACCCTTCATACTACTATCACAACCAACCTGATGAACTCAAAACAACTTCTCTTTTCAACTTCATTCACGAATCCTTAAATTTCATTCCTTAACCTGTCAACCACAACTTATTAATCTCAAGATGACCCACTCAAAGCGAATCACATCTCTTTTTACAGCCTATCTGCCAACAAATCACCAACGGTGTCTTATTATTAACTAGGGTTCTAAACGAGAACCTCCAAAGAATCAATTACACAAAATCCCATCTGTTCCAATTATTTGACCTTTTTCACAAAGAATCAAAATTAACTAATGATATCTACGCACATAGCCTTCATCGACAATACTTTCCTTTCGAGCACAAACCACGATACATTTTCATTCTATCCTCTCCCAGACATAATACACACCCAGGGACAACTAGCTAAGGCAATGTTCACGACAGAACACTTTATTTCAAATTGCCATCACCTTTTTCAACCATAATCTCACCAGCTTCCATCATAACCACCTTTTGAACCACAACCAAGTTCTACGCCTAGCCCAAGCTAGGGCTGTAGATTCTTACCAAACCACAACTGATTTTTTTTCTATGAGGGTCTTGGCCTCACATTTCCTCACTCAAATACTACCAAGCCCATGAGTATAATCTTCCATTATACTCAACAATTTCATAAGCATTTATGTTCATATCTCAAACGAGAATGCCAACAAAGAGCAACTCCCTTTAGCTGGATGAACCACATTCATCAACTTGAACCCAAAGCGCTACAAATCACTTTGGAACAAAGATTCGACAACATCCGAAGATCACTCTTTATTTTTTCTTTTCCTAAGTCAAGCCGCAAAGGAAAAACTCAAATCTCAAATCAATGCAATACATTTCGCATCGGGGAGCACTCAAACAAAAGAGAGACTCTACACAATTCTTTGACAGAAGTTCTCGACATCCAAAATATCTCAACTCGCTTTCACCAAAGCCAAACCTCTCATTTTCACCAAAATCGACATTTAGGAAAGAAACTGTTTCTCAAATCACACACAAGAACCCACAACCATCTTAGTATCTCTCAAGGAGAAAGGAAATTCAAATCTGTAACATAACCAAAATTCCAGCAATTATCCATTCTTTATTTCCATGCTAAAAAGCACGGGAAATCTCGATGCCTGACATGAATGCAATTTTTTCCAAGAGCACTCCGGATTAGTCATATATTCATATATGACTTTCTCACCGACCTGGCTCATCATCTCTTTTATGATAAACATCGCATTTTAACCAAAGTCAATTTTTTTTTCTTTTCAAAAGAGAACATCAATTCTCAAATCAAACAACTACACCCACAACCGCTACAAATTCTCTCAAAAAGAAAGGGAGGCTCATTCCCAAAAGAAAACACTTCACCAGCAAAATCACTCAAGGAACATTCATAAGATCCACTTTTTAAAGCACTTGCAAACACCGCACACATTTTCCAAATAAAGTCAACTCTAGTCACAATAGAGTTACAAGTTAAGTGCTTAACTTCAGGGTTTCCAACACAACCCACCATGTCCATTTACTTCCTTTACATATGGTTTCCAAAAATAATTTAGTTGAACGTGAAAGAGCGCGATCCACTCAAAACTCTTGGATGAAAATCCATACTCATAGCCTAAGCTAAACAAATTTGCCAAACCAAAGATTGGAATGACTTAATAACATACAATATTCCAGAATCCATTAGTCGGTTACTTCCAAAACTACTCTCTCATCCATATTTCCAATCATCAAAGCCAAATTCGTAACTTGACAAGATGCCACTTACTCAGGGGAGATCTATTGCACACTAATCAAGACGCCTTAACAAAAGGGCAGGCACTCCCAGAAAGTTTATACATTCATTTAAATCTGTAAACCTTTAAAAGCAGGTTCGACTCGAACCCCCCCATCTTTCGCATTCCATTACTCTTAGCCATTAAGGATTTCATAATCACCAAACCCTGAGAAGTCCAACACTGTTGAACACAAGTTACAACATCTAATCTTTGATAAAAACACTTCCTACTAATCATGTACCCACCACCGGTCATAAGATCATCAAACTCTATCCATGTCTATCTTATAGCAATCAACAAGGAGAATCACGTTCTCACAACTTCGGCACAACGAACTTACTAGTTACCTCAACATAAGACTCACGTCAACTTCTTCTTTTGGTCTACCAACCACTATGACTCATCATTCATACAACTATTTATCCCAAGCTTAAAACACATCTTTTCCTCACTTATTTCGGCATAAACAACAAATGCCCCTCGCTCAAACCATAAGGTACTTACTCAATAACCCTAGTTCATTCAACCAATGAATAATTCTAACCACTCAATACAATCTCCATTAGACATCTTTCATAATTACGGATCCCAGACAGACATCTGTCAAGGACAATTTCAACCTTTCCTACAATCATTCCATATCCCCATTCTTTGATTACCCATCAATTAAGTTATTTTGCCGATTCACCGTTTACTCGACCCCTAAACAACAAACCCATCAATCCTCAAGTCTTTACACCATAACCTCACTATACTAATTTGTCACCCAGGAAGTTCTAGACCTTCTCAATCGCAAACAACACTTACTAATCTCTAACTTCCGATAACTCCCATAACTCACAACACTCTGCATAAAACACTAATCAACTTTCACTTTGGATTACCTATCATCCCGATTCATCATCTCCATCAACACAATAGTTTAGGTTGTCTTTAAACAACCAACACAATCACTTTAACAGAATCAATAATCCACATCATCTGAAAACTCTAATTCCTCGACATACACTTAACTTCTCGAACATCTGCGTGGGTCACGCACTCCTATCTTAAGAAAACCATAGTTTCTCAAGAAAAAAACACCCAAAAAACACCCTTCTTTCCAGAAAACTCAACCATAAAACACAAGGAAAGTCAACTCTTTAAATTCCCAAATGGTGACATGCAGCCACCCCATAAAACTCGAGATCAACAACTTCCACGAAAGAAGATGGATGCAAGAGGAAAAACCAGACGATCAACAAAATCCTTTTCAGGTAAAGCCTTAACACCAAACTCCAAACTTCCACGAAACAACCGGTTTTCAGGGATGATCTCCCAACCAAGTCAAAAGATGAGATCAAACATCCCCCTTACTCTTACAAAGACACATACTTCAGCCCTGACCACCAGGTCTAGCACAACACCACAAACTCTGCTAAACCTAGAGAAAGACAAACACAAGAATAAATTGAGAGCTTTCTCCGTAAAGCAATCAACAAAACCGGACGCCAAAACTAAAATAGCAATCCGAAATAGGCATAGCACTAAACTCTTCTTCTTTGTCTTCAACCAAAGAAGGCAAAACCAAACACCGCATATGGAACAATTCGCGAAAATCCAATACCAAACACTTTCCTATTGGTTTCAATCAACTAAAACCAAGAAAACCACCCAAAACCGACCGTCGGAGCGGTAAAGAACATCCGAAGGAAACCACCACCAATCTCTTCTATTTGACTCCAGTCAACTACCCGATCTATGACAGACAGGATAAGCACTCTACTCCTACAGGGGTTAATAATTCTTCAATGATGGAGTTAACTGGCCACACCGTCAAACCACACCATTAATATGAACAAAAAGAGGTGACCGAAACCCTTCAGCACCACAACCCCACTTTATCACAAATATAGCAACTCAAACAAATCTATCATAAATATAGCATTATACATCATCAAAAGTAGCATTCAACATCAATGCTTAGATACAATATTTAAGCGGATAGCATCGATACCCGTACCCTTCCTACTATGCATCAGAGTGTGTCAAGTTTTAAATTAGTTAACCAAACTATTTCAGATTTTACGGTTATTGCCCTAAGGCCAAATTTTAACAAGTAAACCTATGCCATGTTTCTACTTTTCCGAGTCAATATTTTAGTTTACTCTAGAGTAAATTACTACATTCACATTCCTCAGACCTGAAGCCCGCTCTGATACCAACTGTAACACCCCGACATCTAGTATGCCCTGGATGTCACCAAACATAGACTAAACAACATCTAAATACCACATCTAAAGGTAAATTACAGGAAGGGAGTAAATGCAAAAACTGAAAATTTCGGCAGCATCTCCTTTGTTTTTCCATGGTACGGAGCATCAACAATAATATCACAAGATATATCATAATGGGAAGCATCTAAAGCAGCAATAACAGGTGACATAGCAACTATTTAAGTCTAGCTTAATGAATTTAACCACTCCATGATCTAAAACGAAGTAAATAATATGACCAAGCACACAAATATGGCATACTCCAAGTTCTCAACGCATTAACTTATAATCACAACTACGAATTTGAAAATTGTGTATGTCTTAATGAGTGAAACTTTGTGAAGATGTGCCACTAAGCCCCTTTCCCGTATGCCCATTTCATGGTACCTAAAAAACAATATAAAACACAAGCGTGAGTTCATCACTCAGCAAAGTGTATTGCAATGGAACAAGAAAACACATTCTAATACCTTCATCACTACTTTTCATATTCAACATCATAATCATCTCATATTCACATTGTATGCATCTCATTGACCGCATCATATAACATCATCATATAATGCAATGCACATGCCTCCTTGAAGCACATACCGGTATTGCGAGTGCACACCCGTTGGCGTGCATCCTCTTTCCCCTTCCATCCCGTAGATGGAGGGTGCCTACTCCTCGCTTCTATTCATAACCATGGATGGAATCACGAGGTAGGACTTTGTAACATCCCAAAATTTTGCTTTTCTTAAATTCATGTGTGATTTGGCACTTTGGTGAATTTTTGGAATTTTCTGAAATTTATTTGGATTTATTTGGAATTTATTTGAATTTATTCCATTTTGAAATAATTAAAGAATTTAACTTTGAAAATAAAATTTTGTTCAAAATATTTTATTTGAGTCCAAAATGTTCCAAAATATATTCCAGAATTTTTCTGGGAATTTTCTGAGTGTTTTGCTATTTTTAATGAATTAAATGAATTTCTGGGAATTAATTTGAATTATTTAATTGGATTAATAGCGAGTGGGTTTGCACTGTTTCTCCGACCGAGCCCGAGTCAGACTCGAGTTCGAGTCCGACTCGAACCCAACCGAGCCTAACCCTCTCGACCGTCCGATCAAGATCGAATCTACGAGATTGAGGCACATCACCCGAGCCCGAGCCCGACCGAGGCGACCCGGCTCGCCGAGTCGACCGAGCCCAAACCGTTGCACCGTTGGATCTTGATCCAACGGCTGTGCGCGTTTCACGTCGCCCTCGCCGTCTCCGGGTCGGACTCCGCCGCCCGTACCGGTTTCGCCGTGGATTCCGCGGGGATCTCGGCGTCCGTGTCGGTATTTAATGCCTGGACTCGCGCCCGAGGTTTGCCTTTACCTCGTGAGTCGTTTGCCCCAAGTGCCCTAGCCCTAGCCGCCGCCGTTGAGGTCGGATCCGGAACCGCAAGGCCAAGACGCGTCGGGAGGTATCTTCCACTCCACCGGAGAAGCCCCGAGGCGCCGCTGCGGGTCGCCGTCATCGTCTCCGGTGACCCCTACTCCACCGCGTCGCCGTCACCGACCCCGAGCTCGCTCCACCGTCCGATCTAGAGCCAACGCTCCAGATCACGCCACGTCACCCCGGTGAGTTCCACGTTGAAATCCCAGATCTATTTCCAACCATTGGATCTAGATCCAACGGTTTAGATAGTGCCACGTAGCCTAAACCGCACCGAGCTAGGATAGATCTCAGCCGTTAGATTTAGATCGAACGGTTAGCGTTAACCCACGTTGTTTTCGTTAGATTGGATCTTGACCGTCCGATCAAGATCGAACGGTCCAGATCAGCAGAGTAGTTTCTTAACGCGAGAGTCCAGATCAATCTGGGCCGTTGATTTTCAAATCAACGGCCGAGATAGCGCCACGTGGCCGGGAGGCCGAACATCGCGATCGGCGCCGCGGCGTGGGCGGCGTGTCTCGACACAGGGGCACTGCGTGTCGATGGGGCCGCGTCGGCGTCGTCTCGGCCAGCGCACCATGACGTCACCGCCGACGTCACGGTGGGGCCCGGTATCGGCCGTCCTCGGCCATGCATGATGACGCCATCGCCGACGCCATCAGGGGCCCACTTGTCGGGCCGAGACACGTGAGCCGTGGACCAGTCCACGGTGGACCGAGCCGAAGCTCAGGCGAGGTCCATGGACCCGAGGCGACGTGGCGGCACAGGATTGGTCCACGTGTCATGCTGACGCAATAAAAGAATTTCCGAAAAAGAAAATGATTTATTAATTCGAATTATTGATTCCAGATTTTGATTCAAACTTCAAACGCTTATAACTTTTGCATTTTAACTCCAATTTGAGTGATTCAAATTTCTAAATTTGTATAAAATTGAGATCTACCTAATGATGAATTTTATTTAATTTGTGGGCCAAAGTTGTTCTCTGTAATATTATTTAATTGATTATTTTAAACTTTAAATGCTTGTATCTTTTGCATTTGAACTCCGAATTTGACGATTCCAGTTTCTAAAAATTCATAAAATTATGCTCTCTCTGTTTATGAACTTTCTTTGGATGTTTGGACACTTTTTGTCTACTGTTTATTTATCTATTGCTGTTTACACGCTTTACGAGTAGACGTTGAAGTGCCCGAAGGCTTCGAAGGTGAAGTGTTGAGCCAGGAGCCAATTCAGGACCAAGAACAAGTACTCTTTGAAGGCAAGTTATGCTTTGACCATACTGATCCTATTTTGAAACCTATTTTGATTTAATTTATTGCATGCTAGTTCAATTAGAAAATACTTTATTTAAATATGGGAAATTAGATACATGCCAATTTGCTGTATGACACCTTGATTAGTTAAATATGTGCCATGACCCCTTGTCACCCTAGTTGTGGATTATTAGTTGGACATTATTAAATTGCTAACATGGGATTTTAGACCGTTGTAGTATATGGCTTAGACCTGCTACGTGCTCATGACATGATTTTTGGACAATCAAATGTTAATATTGACTTAATGATATATTGAACCTGTTTTGGAAAAGGTATGATGTGTTGTGATGTTAATGGCACGTGGTGCATGGTAATCAACTGGGGTTTGATAAATAGTTTTCGACCGGGGCATGTGGCAAGAATGATCAGGTGGGCCAGTTGTGGCACCGGGAACGTTGTGTTGGTTCTTCGGGTAGTCTTGCCCTGGTCACCCTAAGGACTTAACCTTTCAAGCCTTTGAACTGAGTCAAGCGTATAACCACATGTCTGTAATGGGACGGACCTAGTTGACTAAGTTGCTAATAACGTACCTGTGGGACCTCTGGGTGTCAACTACACCCTTTGTGTAGTTGTACGGGGGAGCGTACCGGGGCTGCGGCCAGGTACCCATCTAACGGTGGTTTGGCCTAAACTTCGCCTTCGTTAAGGGAAGGGTTAGCGTGCAACACCGGAAAGGACCACTTGTGCTGTTAGAAGTTTCCGAAAGACTTTGTTACGGACACTCGCCTTTGTGGTGTTTAACTGTATCTTGTGGGTAAAGTGCATAACCTCTGCAGAGTGTAAAATCTATTCTAATAGCCGTGTCCGCGGCATTGGACATCGCTCGGTGATTACAGTCAAGGGTTAGACCTTCTCAAAAATAACTTGGACTTGAAAGGTTGGGTTTGGTTTAATAATGATGTTGATGGAAATGTGGATTAGGATTGGGAAAGTTGTTTATTTAACTCCTAGAAAAGTTATTAATGATATACTTGTTTCTACTGCTTTCGAATCTACTTATATTATTTGTTAAATGTTGTTTACTGCAAATATACCTTGAGCTATTCCTTTGTATCAAGCCATGCATATAGTATATTAGCTTGCATTCTGTGCATGACCTGCTGAGTACCAAGTACTCACCCTTGCCGCAATACAACACCAGTTGAAGAGGAGACTACACCAGCTTTGGAGGAGGAGCTCTAAGAGGAACCGTCTACTTAGGGAGCGAGCCCAGTCAGTTGCCTGTGGTATACTGGATGGCGCCACGATGTTATCTTATTTTCCGCTGCTATTATTTCTCTTTTAATAAGTTTCGTCCTGCGAGGCGTATATTTGTAACTTGACCATAAGGTCAAGCAACCAGTTTGATTATTCAATTAAAGTACTTATTTAGTATCGAGTGGTATGATTGTGATATTTACCGATGTTAAGACTGTGTGCACTAGCGCGTTCCTGGACTAGTGCTGAATACACAGAGGGTCCAGATTTGCAAATTCGGGTCCCGACAGACTTACTCAATGGCGCTCTGGATTAGTCATAACTTTCTCACCGACCTTACTGGACTAGTTATGACTTTCTCACCGACCGGGCCAGTTTTCATGCCATGTATGCAACATATGCCATAAACATAAACAACTAATCATTGCATAGCATCATAACATACCATATTCATCACATCATGGGCAAACACTAATCATGGCAAGATAGCACATTATGTAAACAATTTGCACTTAATCAGAACTAGCAAACATACAACACTTTCACCATTCCAATACACTTGCCTTAACCGCGGGCGACGGATTGGCGAGATGATGAGGGCACTCCCAGGGTCACACCACCTGCACATAGGTACCACATACTCAAGACATGCCAACAAAACAGTACGCAATCGCTCATCTACCCTGACTTCGCAAACTACTCCCAAAACCGAAAAACAGAGAATCTGTCCCGACGGGACAGCAGGCTTCAAACTAGCATAACTTGAGTTCTAGGACTCCAAATCAATTAAACGAGTACATCATCGTGAAGCTTAGGAAATTTCATAGCTTTTTATAAGTATTGGGAAAAGCTAATTCGGCCTCCAAAATTGTCTAATCTACAAAACATTACGTTCTGTCCCAATTACATCACAGATTTGAACACGCTCAGTAAAATGATCGTAACTTTCAAACGGCTGGGAGGAATTGGACTTTCTTGATGTCCAATTAAAGGTATTGAAGTTATCTACAATTTTTGCAACAGGCGGCCGACCAAATTCCGAAACTAAAATTGCGAAAACTCAAACCCTAGGTCGTGTGCCCAATCTGCCTGAAACAGATAACTATGAAATCTCTAGTTTTCATCCAATCTACCCAATCACAGCACCACCTCTTGATCTAAAAGCATCAAAACACCCTCTAGCACATCACTTAGACCATCCCCAAAGATCACCCATAGCCATACCTTTGCCCGACAAACGACGAACGCCAAAACTTCTCCTCCCAGTTCCCGATCTTCTTCCTTGCGCCGGAACCGCCGGATCTCCTCATCGCGGAGCTTCCCGATGGAGAGGACAATGGTATGGAAGGGTGTGGCAGCAAGGGATGGGGGTGGATCTCTCCTAGGGCCGGCTAGGGGTGGTGGGGAGGTGGGGGAGGAAGGGGGAAGGGGTGGCGGCGCAAGAGGGGTGGCGGCTAGGAGTGGGAGAAGGAGGAGGTGGGAGGGGCACCCTAGGATTTGGGGGGCGCATGGGCAAGCTATGCTGCCCCCCATCTTCCCCACATGGCCCAATAGCCTCCCCCAACAGCCCAATTTTTTCCCCTAGGGCCCAAACTCCCCCGGAAGGGCCCAAACACCTGGAATCGGCCTGGAAACGCGATTAATCCTCATACCGTAAAGTTCTAATCTTCAATTTCACATTTTATAAAGTCACAACATTTCGTAATGTCACATTCTCCCCCCCCTTAAACAGGATTCGACCTCGAATCCGAAGAACGTCAAAAACAACAACAAAGTCCCCAAGGGACAAAAGACTTCTTTGCAACACAAAACATGGGCCTGGTCGCCTGCCTGCTCGCCAGGCCGCCACATGGGCCGACACCCGGCGAGAGGGGCCCGGTTGCTCGCCTGCTCGCCTGGCCATCTTACTCGTCCACGATGGAGAGGTTACCCTAGCGTAAAGTACGCCGACAGTACTCAAGTCCTTAGATTCAGTGATTGCAGTTACTTTAAAGTGACACACCTTTTGATCTAAAGATCTAAGCAATTTTCTACATTGATCTTCCTTAGAAAGAACCTTTCCAAGGGAAGTAAGTTTGTTAACCAGTTCATTAAAACGAGCAGCAAAATCATTAATGGTTTCCCAGTTTTCATAGGAAACAATTCATACTCATGAGCAGACATTTCAATCTTAACATTTTTGACATCATTAGTACCCTCATGAGTAGTTTTTAAAGATTCCAAGATTTCATGAGTGGTTTTCAGACTAGAAATTTTATTAATTTCATCCTTAGACAAAGCACCATAAAAATAACTCATTGCTTTTTGATTTAGAGTAAAAAGATCCTTTTGTTCCTTAGTGATAATATTCTCAGGTATCACGTACATAGTTTCTACCACTTCCCACAATTCATAACTTTGAGACTGCAAGAAAGATTGCATACGAACTTTTCAATACGGATAATCTTCACCATTAAGCATAGGAGGTTTACTCATGGAAAAATTGCAAAAATGCGCCATAGCTCATAATCGCAAGATTAAACTGAGCTAACTTTGCTCGAATAACAATTGAAGGATCATTGGCACTAAATACCCTTGAACAGTATTTAGATACGCTAATCGACTGTAACACCCCGGCATTTAATATGCCCGAATGCTACCAAACATAAGCTAAACAACATCTAAATACCACATTTAAACATAAATTCCAGCAAAGGTACATATGCTAAAAACCAATATTTAAAGCATCTCCTTTGTTTTTCCATGAATTAACACCATATCAATATCATGGCAAGATATATCATAGCACACGACATCTAAAACATCAACATAAATGGATATATCATCAAATTACGCCAATAATACCACGCTCAACCACTTCATAAACTAAAACGAAGCAAATAAGGAATCACTAGCATGCTAAATTAAACCATACATTAAGTTTAAGGCACAACTCTTAATATCATGTCTCCAAGTGATTAATTATGGACTATGATGGTGGAGCTACGTGTAGAAGTGTAGCTAGACCCTTTTTCCCGCATGCCGATCTCAAAGTACCTAAAAACAACATAAAACACAAGCGTGAGTTCGAAAACTCAGCAAGCATATTGTAATGGACAACAAGATCATTTACAAGACAATAATACCTTACATCACATATAACATCTCATACTTGAGCACATAACAACATCATCATCATTAAATATGTATTGCAATGCAATGCAATGCAATGCAATGTTATGCTCATATCTCCTTGGAAACTCATACCGGTATGGTTGAGTACACACCCGTCGGTGTGCACCCTTTTCCCCCTTCCATCCCGAAGATGGAGGGTGCCTACTCCTCGCTTCCATTCACCACGTGGATGGAATCACGATGTAGGTCTTACTCAATGGCGTTCCGGACTAGTCATAACTTTCTCACCGACCTTGCCGGACTAGTTATGACTTTCTCACCGCCTCGCCCTATCTCATGTCATGCATGCAACTATGCCAATTATCATATTTCACATGTACATAAACATATGGCATCTCATCATGACAAATATTACACATGGCATCGAATCATGATAAGTATAGACACATAGCATCATATCATGATAATCATAATCAATATATCATTGGAAAACAGCAAGCAAGGCAAGTGATCATAGCAAGTATTCAATCTTTCATCCAATATCAACAACCAACCTACAATCCGCTATACATTACAACACACTTGCCTCAATCATGGGCGCATTTGATTTGTGGGAAGTCGAGGGCACTCCCAATGTCACACCACCTGCACATAGGCATCACACACTCACAATCATGCCCACAAAACAGTACACAAATCCCCATCTAACCCGACATTGCCCACTACTTGCAAACCTAAAAACAGAGGTTCTGTCCCGGCGGGACAGCAGCCTTGCAAAGGCCATAACTTCAGTTCTGGGACTCCAAATCGATTAAACGAGTACACCATCGCAAAGCTTAGGAAATTTCCTACATTTTTCTAGTTATACGGAAAGACTGATTCGGAATCTAAAATTGTTTAATCTACAGATTACTACGATCTGTTCCAATCGCGTCACAGATTTTAACACGCTCGGTAAAACGGCCATAACTTTCAAACGGCTGATCGGATTTTAACGTGCTTTATGTCCACGGAAATATAATTAAATTATCTACAACTTCTTTTAAGTCCGTACGGACAGATTCGGATTCTAAATCGACGAAAACTCGAACCCTTGCCCGATTGCTCAATCTGCCCGAAAACAGAAACGTGGCAACGTCTAGATCTAACCCAAAGAACTCCAACCCAGCACCACCAATTGATCTAAAAACTTCATAAACACCCTAAGAACAGTACCTAGATCAAACCCAAGGATCCCCATGATCATACCTTTGCCCAACGAACGAATCTCCAATAGATCTCCTCGCGGATCGCTCCTCACTCCACGCTCCTCGCTCCTCGCTCCTCGCTCCTCGCTCCTCGCTCCTCACTCCTCGCTCCAACGGATGGATCCACAAGGTGCAGAGGTGTGGAGACCACCCTTGGGCAGCAAGGGGGTGGAGGAGAGGTGGTGGAGAGGTGGGGAGCAATGGGGCAAAGGAGGGGGAGGCGCACGGCCAAGGGAGGAGGGAGGCGGCTAGGGCAAGTGCAAGTGGGGGGGAAGGGCGCACAAGGGGCAGGGGTGAACGCCCAAGGGCTGGTGGGGAGCCCTTTTACCAGCCCCCACACCCAATCCTAGTCCGTTACGGAGACCTACTCCATCCCACCAAAGCCCACTTAAGGCCCAAACTCTGGAAGGCCCAAAACCTAAACGGCCCGGAAACGGCCCGGAAACGTTATTAACCTCCATACCTTATGGTTTTAACCTGCCATACCATAATTCATAAAGTTTTTGACCTTAACATGCACCATTTAAAAGGTTACGACACTCCGTGGTGACACATCACTTCAAACGGCCCAAAAACACAAGTAAACCTCAAGCCGAAAGGTTTTATTCTCTAATTTCACATTCTATAATGTCACACCATACCGTAGTGTCACATTCTCCCCCCTTCAACAGGATTCGACCTCAAATCCGAAGGACGCAAAAATCAATGACAAAATCCCCAAGGGACAAACGGCTTCTCTGCAGCACAAAACATTCACACAACGACTAAAACCGGAACAAACAACAAACGAGTTCCCAAAACCAACACATAGAGAAAAAGTGTTGATCTAGCTCAACTAAGGGCAACCCCTCACAAATCGACCTTCACTTCAATTCCCCAACAGAATCTGCGTTTCAACCACAAAGGGCTCCATCAACCCAAAGCATTTCGAATCCTCACGGCAAACACTTCATACTTCTATCACAACCAACCTGACTACCATACTCCATTAAACTCAACATGACATAATCAAAGGAAGTCACAATTCCTTTAATGACCTTTCTACATTCCCGAAAATTTCCATCGAGGGGAAAACTCATTAAGGCACACTTGCCCTTCCGATACACCATCATACTAACATTTTATTCCATCCTTTCCCAGACAAGACTCAAATCCAAGAACAACTAGTGACGACAAATGCTCACGGCAGGACAAATATCACCGAACTACCGTCAACTTCACTTCCACCCATCGCTACACTTAATAATGGTTAGACCCATACATCATCAACCTCCATCACAAACCACCCTTATACCACTAGGGTTCAACACCTAGCCCCAAGCTAGGATCGAAAAACCTTACCAAACCACAATTGGTTCCTTTCTTAAGAGGGTTTCGCCCTCACACAAAAACACTTATGTATCATCCCCAAGTGTACACACGACAACTCAAACCCAAAGCGTTAACAACCATTTTGGAAAGAATTCGGCAACATCCAAGCCAAATCACAAAGGAAGCATAAATCCTTTATTCTTTCTTTTCATACTAGAAAGAAATGGACATCTCGATTCTTGACATGCATGCACACTTTTCAAGAGCACTCCGGATTAGTCATATATCCTTATATGACTTTCTCACCGACCTGGCTCGTCGACTCCTTTATGATTAATTATGCATAAACAATGTCTCGTTTTCCTTTTTCACCCTTCATTCATCATGTAACAACGGCACCGAATAGTCATTCACCAAATGACTTCTTCCTCGATATCAAATGATGAAAACACAATTAACATCGAAGGTTGCGGAAATTCATATAGACTATGACAGCAGCATAGTTGTGATAAAACACCACGTCGTAAAAGACCCCACATCAGTTGAAAACTGAACTTGCACAACATTGCATTTCATCCAAATTCAACATTTTGGAAAAGAACATCAAAATTTCAAGTCGAGCATCTGCTCCCACAACCATCACGAACTTCCTCAAGGAGAGGGAAACTCATTCCCAAAAGGGAACACCTCACTAACAAAATCACTTTGTAAAACTTTCATAAAGTCCACCTTTTTGAAGCACTCGCAACATCACACACATTTTCAAAACAACTCCAACTCTAGCCAAAAAGAGTTACACATTAAGGGCTCAACTCAAAAGTTTCCAACACAACCCTTTAAGACCATCCGCTTCCTTTTAAAATTAATTCCAAAGATAATCCAGTGCGAACGCGAAAGGGCGCGATCGACTCAAAACTTTTGGATGTAAATCCAAACTCACAACACGAACTAAACAAATTCGCCAAAACCAAAGGTCGACACCAAACATTACGAGTTTTGGGGAAACTCTGAAACACAGCATAAGGAACACCTTGACCGAAAACCCTTCAACCAAAATGGCAAACAACCAAACCAGTCCAAAAGCTTTTAAACACAAGCTCAGCGTAAAAAGAACCATCTCTAGAACTCCACTACGCTTTCCATTAAAAGACTTTAATAATCACTTTTACTCCACGAGGAGCCCCAACTCAATTCAACCAAAAGCTTCACAACAAATTCTTCCTCTAGTTACCATTCCCAAAACTTTTAATAAGGGTTTATGATGCTTATCAAGAAGGCACCCAACCAAGACTATAATGATATGATCCCCACGGATCACCGAATCATAATACTTCTTATTCTAAATTTGAAACATAGTACTTCAACAAATCTTTCAGCGCAAGATCAACATATAAATTTCATACCTCCTATCTATTCACGTCTCGATAACCGAACCTTATTCAGTTAAACAACGACTTCAACATGTAAATATTATCTCTACAAGACAAAGTTCATAGCTAGGATTCCAAGGCATACATTCATTAAGGATAAAACTCTACATCAGGTTAATTATCCATGGTTCACTCCATCACCATAGGTTACAACACCCTCCATTTAGTCAATGGTTTCCAACAAGTATTCTACACAACTACCACCACTACTAAGTCATCAATAAAAACAAATGGGCATAATCATCAACCGATCAACATTACTTTTAGCTACCCTATACATAGGTGATAACAAAATTACAACATACTCCAACTATTTAAAATAGATTGAAAACTAGCATTGAAGGGTCACAACTGCATACTTCCAAATATACTAATAGTTTGCAACAACATAAATAACCACTCCAATCAACTTCCAAATTAAAGTCACTAGTCTCTACTAATCTGTTAGATTAGCACATCTTTAAACACCAAGCAAAGCTTCTTAACAATATCAGCAGTTTACATCATCTTAATGTTTTAACTATGCATCAAGGTTTAAACTTTTAACATTAACAAGGATCGTAAGAACTTTTAAAGCAAGGCAACAGATTCTAAGCATGAACATTAACACTTTCAATCATTCTCGCTAAGAGTGAACTACAACACTAGTAGTCTATTTATTCTCAAACTTAGAGATTTTACTCACATTGAATTGATTCAACTCAAAATTTAACTTAGCAACACATCAATCTATAAACCACATTGTTACCTACTACATAACATGCTAAACATCAATTCTTACTAGGGACAAACGATTTCAGTCAAAAGACTACTTACTTTGTTTACAGCATTTTAGTTTTAAAACTCATCCCAAATTCATAAGGAAACTTGACTCTCAAAATTGCAATGAGACAAACCCAAACTTGGTTATGCAAAGGAATTCTCCAAAACACTTTTCAATCTCAAAGACTTCCATAGAGGAAACTGGTTGGAAGAGAACTTTTCTCGAAAGGGAACCAAGTGCTCCATTAACCTTTTCAAATAAAACCTTAACACCAAACCCCTAACTTTCACGACTCAAGAGGGGCTTTCAAAGATGATTTCTCAAACCAGTAAAATGATGAAATCAAACACGATTACTACTCTGAAAGCCCACAGAACTTCAGCCACGGCGGCCAGTGCGGCACAACTCCGAACAAAACTCCTTTAGCCTTGGAGACAGACAACCACAGGAATAAATCGAATGCTTGTTCTTCACAAAGCAATTAACAGGCATCAAAAATTGGAAAGGCGCCCAAAAGAAGCGCAACACTAGACTCCTCTTCTACGTCTTCACCCAAGGAAGACAAAACCACACACCGCATACGGAACGATCCGCGAAAGCCCATCACCTTTTCATTTGGTTCAAAACAGCTAATGCCAAGAAAAGCAACAAACACCGACCGTCCGAACGACAAAGAACATCCGAAGGAAACCACCATTAACTCTTCCTTTTCGTCTCCAATCAACTACCCGATTTACGACAGAAAGGGTAAGCGCTTTTCTCCTACAGGGGTTAACAGTTCTTGGTGATGGCGCTAACCGCCACACCGTCCAAACCGCACCTAACTATAAACAACAAGAGGTGACCGAAACCCTTCGGTACCACAACCCCACTCTTATCACCACAACATATATCATTGACATAGCAACATGCATTGTCAAAAGAAGCATTCAACATCAAAGCTTAAATACAACATTTAAGCGTAAAGAAACGATACCCATACCCTTTCCTACTGTGCATCCAGTGTGTGTCAAATTTTAGATTAGTTATACCATTTTTTGCAAGTTTTAATGTTGCTATCCTATGACAAAGTTTTAGTTGAAACCTAAGCCATGTTTCTAAGTTATTCCACATCATATTTTAGTTGTACCCTATGGCATGACACTAAAAATACGCATTCGAAGGACCTACAGCGCGCTCTGATACCAACTGTAACACCCCGGCATTTAATATGCCCGAATGCTACCAAACATAAGCTAAACAACATCTAAATACCACATTTAAACATAAATTCCAGCAAAGGTACATATGCTAAAAACCAATATTTCGGCAGCATCTCCTTTGTTTTTCCATGAATTGACACCATATCAATATCATGGCAAGATATATCATAGCACACGACATCTAAAACATCAACATAAATGGATATATCATCAAATTACGCCAATAATACCACGCTCAACCACTTCATAAACTAAAATGAAGCAAATAAGGAATCACTAGCATGCTAAATTAAACCATACATTAAGTTTAAGGCACAACTCTTAATATCATGTCTCCAAGTGATTAATTATGGACTATGATGGTGGAGCTACGTGTAGAAGTGTAGCTAGACCCCTTTTTCCCGCATGCCGATCTCAAAGTACCTAAAAACAACATAAAACACAAGCGTGAGTTCGAAAACTCAGCAAGCATATTGTAATGGACAACAAGATCATTTACAAGACAATAATACCTTACATCACATATAACATATCATACTTGAGCACATAACAACATCATCATCATTAAATATGTATTGCAATGCAATGCAATGCAATGTTATGCTCATATCTCCTTGGAAACTCATACCGGTATAGTTGAGTACACACCCGTCGGTGTGCACCCTTTTCCCCCCTTCCATCCCGAAGATGGAGGGTGCCTACTCCTCACTTCCATTCACCACGTGGATGGAATCACGATGTAGGTCTTACTCAATGGCGTTCCGGACTAGTCATAACTTTCTCACCGACCTTGCCGGACTAGTTATGACTTTCTCACCGCCCTCGCCCTATCTCATGTCATGCATGCAACTATGCCAATTATCATATTTCACATGTACATAAACATATGGCATCTCATCATGACAAATATTACACATGGCATCGAATCATGATAAGTATAGACACATAGCATCATATCATGATAATCATAATCAATATATCATTGGAAAACAGCAAGCAAGGCAAGTGATCATAGCAAGTATTCAATCTTTCATCCAATATCAACAAGCAACCTACAATCCGCTATACATTACAACACACTTGCCTCAACCGCGGGCGACGGATTTGTGGGAAGTCGAGGGCACTCCCGGTGTCACACCACCTGCACATAGGCATCACACACTCACAATCATGCCCACAAAACAGTACACAAATCCCCATCTAACCCGACATTGGCCACTACTTGCAAACCTAAAAACAGAGGTTCTGTCCTGGCGGGACAGCAGCCTTCCAAAGGCCATAACTTGAGTTCTGGGACTCCAAATCGATTTTTCTAGTTATACGGAAAGACTGATTCGGACTCTAAAATTGTTTAATCTACAGATTACTACGATCTGTTCCAATCGCGTCACAGATTTTAACACGCTCGGTAAAACGGCCATAACTTTCAAACGGCTGATCGGATTTTAACGTGCTTTATGTCCACGGAAAGATAATTAAATTATCTACAACTTCTTTTAAGTCCGTATGTACAGATTCGGATTCTAAATCGATGAAAACTCGAACCCTAGCCCGATTGCTCAATCTGCCCGAAAACAGAAACGTGGCAACGTCTAGATCTAACCCAAAGAACTCCAACCCAGCACCACCAATTGATCTAAAAACTTCATAAACACCCTAAGAACAGTACCTAGATCAAACCCAAGGATCCCCATGATCATACCTTTGCTCAATGAACGAATCTCCAATAGATCTCCTCGCGGATCGCTCCTCGCTCCAACGGATGGATCCACAAGGTGCAGAGGTGTGGTGTGATGCCTTAGAGCGTCAGAGCGATTCTAGGGTTCCTTTTCCTGGTTTTGTTTCGGGAGAGGAATGAAGGATTTGTCGGGGGATGAAATAATTGAAGTTTATCCGGCGTATTAATATTAAATTTGGAGTTGTCGGGCTAGAAACAGTGGGCCGAGGAAAACCTGAGCCTGGGCTGCGAATCCTCCCCACCTCTCTCTTGTTTCCCCTCGTGGGCCGGCCCACCATCTAAAAGGGGTGTCACCCCCCACAAGCCCTAGGGCGCCCCCCGTCCGCCCCTAGCAGCCACACCACCCCTCCTCTTCCTCCCCTTGCGTGGTGGCTCAAGATCCACCGCGAAACGCGAAGGAGCAAGCGAGAAGAGGATCCGTGGAGGCGTGGAGGACGAGCAGATTTCCATTTCGAGAATCGTCGCGCGTTTTTTCGTGGGTTCTCAAGCGATAACTCAAGGTAAAATTCCCAATCTTTTACCCCTGGTCTACCTAGGGATTAGGAGTGTATTAGATCTGGTGGTGAGTGATTTAGATGGATCTTGATGGGGGAGAAGGGTAGATGTTCACGTGGTGCTGTTTTTGGAAGGGGAGATTGTGCAGCGCGGATTGTTTCGCGTTTTACATGGCATAGACGATTTTTCCTGCAAACACCTATAACTAGAAAGTTGTAGATAACGTCGAGATCTAGCTTCTGTAATTTTTTCAGAATTTTTGGGGCGTGGGTTTGAGAGTTATCTCTGTTTCAAGATGACGAACAGAATCTGGAAACAGATTTTGTCCACTGTGTTGGACGTTTGTTTAGGCATATTTAACAGTGGAATTAAAATTTGTGATCTTCATGAAAGTTGTAGATCTCGTCAATATCTAGCTACTGCAATTTTTTTTGTATTTTTATGATCTGTATAAAAAAAGATACGAAATTGTGAAGAGAGGGTGCTGCTGTTTGACCCGGACAGATTGGGGTTTTTGGCGCTTAAGAAGGGAACGGGGATTAGGAAGCGTGTGTTCGAGTTGTGTGATCATTTGTGATGTCGCTATGTACTGAAATAATACTTGTACAGGTGGTGCCCCTTCTGGACGCAACTAGGTTCGTCATCCACGTTGGTAAAGGCAAGTGGAAGTAGCGGTCTTGCTAAACTATAACTCGCTATTTGTTTCGTCTTCAATATAAACCTTAATTGCAGCACACCTACATGGTTTAACTACTTGTTTATGAGATTACAATATCCTATCCTGCATTGTGATGTGGTTGTTTGGCTTTTGAATCATGAGTAAGAATGAAGAAAGATGTTGTTTGCAAGATGAATTGTGGAGATATTCTATCTCAATGATGTTCGCATTCTATCTATCTTATTTGATGGTATGCAAGCATGTGAATTCAGAGTGGGAAGTTATGAATGTATTTATGCATGAAGCATTAACTGCATAATCATGCATTGGAAGTTTGTCGACGCTTGGCGTCATGCAAATCAAGAACCGGTACAACACCGTGTGTTCTGAGAAAGAACGCGGTGAGGAGGATCATGGCATAAGCATGTGCACAATCATATGCATTTTACTGAGGTTGTGTGGACTCTATAATGTGGTATTGGACATGAGGAATTTGGTATGCTAGTTTAAGCGTGTTTGTGTTATTCGTTAGAAGTTGTTCCGCTTCTTTGAGATTACCCAATCTCACCCTTGTTATTTTGTTGTTTTCGTGTAGTTCTCGCGAGTCGTAAGCTTGAAGGGTGGGCTTAGTAGCACAATCAACCCTCCGTGGTCATCACGAATCACATGGACTAGTTCATTTAATAATTCATTAGCTTGCTGAAATTTTATTAATCATAGACCTGTTGATGTCCTCTTTGGAGCTGTTTTACGTTTATGTTTGTTTTCTGGTTGATTTAGACTTGTTATCTCTAGTATTGATGCTTTTATGTTATTCCTGTTTATAATGGTTATTATGAATCTTGTTGTCGCTTCCATTTTGTCCTAATTTTAGGAGAGATCTTGTCGAAATTTTCTTGTCTGACAGTTTAGATTTGTAGGGTGTTACTGATTGGTATCGAGCTGGTATGTAGGTCCTTGGAATGTCTATTTTTAGTGTCATACTATAGGATACAACTAAAATGTGATGTGGAATAACTTAGAAACATGGCCTAGGTTTTAACTAAAATTTTGTCATAGGATAGCAACATTAAAACTTGTGTAAGTGGAATCACTAATTTAAAATTTGACACACATGGATGCACAGTAGGAAAGGGTATGGGTATCGTTGCCTTATGCTTAAAGGTTGAATTTAAGCTTTGTTGTTGAATGCTACTTTTGATGATGTATAATGCTATATTTATGATAGATTTGATTGAGTTGCTTCATTTGTGATAAAGTGTGGTTGTGGTGCCGAAGGGTTTCGGTCACCTTTTGTTTGTAGTGAGGCTGTGGTTTGTGGTGTGGCGGGTAGAGTCACCACCGAAGAACTATTATACCCCTGTAGGGAAAGAGTACTTATCTGTATGCATCGTAGATCGGGTAGTGACTGGAGTCAAATAGAAGAGGTTGGTGATGGATTCCTTCGGATGTTCTTTACCGTCTTGACGATCGGTTTTGGTTGGTTTTACGGGTATGTGGTTGGTTGAAACCGAGGAAAATGCTTAGTTTTGAGCACTCGCTGATTTGTCCTTTTGGCGGTTTGTGGTTTTGTCTCCTTTGAGTGAAGACACGAGAAGAAGAGTTCTACGTTGCGGCGTCTTTTGGTCACAATTTTGCTTTGGCACCTGATTTATTGTGATGGACTATCGTTGGGAGGAAATTTACGTGGTTGTTGTTTCCCTGATTTTTTTAAAAAAGAAGGGGTTGGAGTTTCTCTGTTGCAGATCAAGCTGGATGGAGCTAAGTTTGAATCTTTATCGGAAAATTTTAGTTGGACATTTGGTCTTCCCTTTTGCATCCGTCTTCCTTTGTGGAAAGTGTAGGTTTTGGATTTCTTGAAGAGTTTTGGCTACTATGATTGGACATTTGAGGGTCGAGCTCTCTTGCATTTATGTTTGGATTTTGCTTTTCTTCCTTGCACGAAAAGAAGAATTTTTATCGGTGTTTGTTCTTGATCTAGAGCTGTGTTTGTTTTTAATGTTTTGGATTGCCTCCTGTTTGTCAAGGGTAGGTGACCCATGGCGGTGTTTAGAAATTTTATATACGTATTCGTAGTATGTAACAATGTGGTTTATGGAATGATGTACTTCTAAGTTAATTTGTGAGTTGAATCAATTAAAATGTAATTGTTATCTTTAGCTTGAGATTAAATAAACTTCTAGTATTGTAGATTGCTCTATAAGCGATAATGATTGAATGTGTTAATGTGCATGCTTAGGATTTATTGCATTATTTTAATGTGCCCTTGACCATGGACAATGTTTAAAGCTTTAAATATTGATGCGTAGTTTTCATTACGATTATGTATACTGTGAAGGTAATAGAAAATTAGTGGGTTATTTAGAGACATTTTAATATAAGGTCGGTAGAACAATTTAATTGTAATGGTGGACTACCGATATTGTTAAAGAAACCATCTTTGTTTGTTTAAATATGTTCTAATTTAATAGTATTGGCTAGTGAATTTAACTTGGAAATTTATTAGAGTTGATATTTATGACGTTGCAAACTATTAGTAGATTCGGAAGTATGCAGTTGCGTTCCAATAATGCTAGTATCGATATCAATTGGGAAGACATAAGTTTTTGCCATTGCCGTAAG
Organism: Rhipidocladum racemiflorum; assembly: GCA_036346355.1. NCBI lineage: Eukaryota > Viridiplantae > Streptophyta > Magnoliopsida > Poales > Poaceae > Rhipidocladum > Rhipidocladum racemiflorum. The sequence goes on from CM070584.1 coordinate 17,535,649, forward strand.
AGCTTTGTGATGATTTCACCTATTGATTCACTTTAAAAAAAAGGCTGGAGTATGTCTTGGAGTGGCAATTTTACTATAACCCGTGTATAGGGTAGCTAAAAAAAATTAAAAAAAAATTTAAATTTAATTTAGCGTTGTTGTTATAAGAGCTTTGGGTGGCTTAAATTATTCAATCTATTTTACATAGTTGGAGTATGTTGTGTAGTGACAGTTTGTCATAGCCTATGGATAGGGTAACTAAAAGCAATGTTGTTGTTTTACAATTATGACAATTATTGATATTGATGACTTAGTAGTGGTGGTAATCGATTAGATTAATTGTTGAAAACCTTTGTTAAAATGGTGGAAATTGTAACATGTTGTGATGGAGTGAACCAGGGATAGTTAGCATGGCGTGATTTTGTCCTTAATAAATGTATGTTTTAAACTTCTATTTACGATTGGTGCCTTGTTGAGATAATATTTACTTGTTGAGTCATCTTTTAGGTGAATAAATTTCCATTGTCGAGATGTTGACGCGTATGTGGTATGGAATTTATAGGTTCATCATCTTTGAAAGACTTATTGAAGCACTTGCCTTTCAAATTTAGAATATGATGATATAGGTTAGAATTTGCTCAGTGGGGATCTTGATGAGGTAGTGTTGGTTGGATGTGTTTTTGATAAGCACTGTGAACTTTATTTATAATTGTGGAAAAGGTAATAAGAGTAAGAATTTATTGTGTAGTTGTTCTTAAATCCTGATGGGCCTTCTCAATGAGTAAATAGGGAATATTGAAATCTAAATGGTAAGGGTAGTGGAATGCTATAGATGGCGGGAGTTATGCTAAACTTATGTTTAAAAATTCATATGGATTGGTTTGTTTGTTTGATATTTGGGTTGAATACTTTCGGTCAAAGTATTCTTTGTGCTGTGTTTCAGAGTTTCCCTAAACTTAGAATGATTCTGCCAAATGTGGGTTAATTTCGAGGCTAAAAACAAGGATAAAAGAATGATTAACCTTGAAGTAATTTGTGGAGATTTTGGAATGTTATTCTATTAAATATCGTCATTCATTCATCTTTGATAAGAAAACTAGCTTAAGTTATGAATGCGACATTTATGCTCAAGGATGTATGCTTTGACTGTGTCCATAGTTTTCAAGGTCGAGTTATCGGTTGCATTGTTGATCAAAAGAAGTAGCTAATCCAATGTAAGATTTGGAACTTCATGATCTGGAAATATTTGTATTTCTATTTTGGGCTAGAGTTGTGTTGTGGTGTGAGGTGTTTGTGATTTTGTTTAAGAGACGATTCTTACGGTTGTGACATGAATGATATTCGTGGTTGAAACAATTTTTCTGTTGGGAAGTGAGTTTGGTTCCTTTTTAAGGAAAAAGAGATGGTGGTTGTGCGGAAGCATTTAATTCCTTGATCAGTTTCTTTTTTTCTGAATGGCTTGGCCTTGGATAAAAGTGAGATGATTTGTTTTGGTAAAAGTGAAATGCATTTGCGAGAAGACTTTGCGGTGTTTCTCTTTTGAATAGAGCTTCTCCCGAAGAAATTTTTTTGGTGGTTTTGGTTCTATGGAGTTCCTCTTCCAAGTTGAGTTCCGTGTATGTGAATTTCAGCCCTTTGGTTTAAAGGTGGTGATTGTCGTTCGTTGTGTTAGTGAGAATTAAGATTTCTTTTACGTTCAAGCTTGGGGTAAGAAAATGAATGTTTATGTTATGGTTGAGTATATTCAAGGATTGTACTCCTTGCCTGGTCCTTGGGTGGAAGAATGTGAAGGCGAAACCTTCTTACAAGGGAAAACTAGTGTGGGTCGCTGATCGTAAGTAGTTTAAAAGTGAAGAGTAAAGGAAGGTTGTGTATGACTCAATTCAAACCTTTTTTGGAGAATTGTTTTCATTGATGTGTTCCTCGGTGGGGTTGCTTAATTTAGTAGTGGACAACTTGGAAGTTGCAGGTAATTACATTAATTTTTGGAACTTTTCTCTGGGTTCGAGCGAGTTTGTGTCAACCGTAGTGATTGTGTTCGGTTGTTATTGTTTCTCAGGATTTACGGACCCTGGTTGTAAAGTAGGCTATCTCTGTCGTTGGTAAGGGTGGATATTGGTTTTTTTGTAAAAGATCAATCACTTGTAGGAGATAGGAGCTTGTGTTTGGGTTGATTTAGAGACTTACCTAGAGCGTTGTGTCTCACATGGTTCGCGTCGTCCGTAACGACGAATCGTGGTAGAGGAGTTGAGATTGGAATGCGGAGTTTCGCGATCGGGTTGAAGAGAGAAGTGGGAGTTGAGATTCCAGATCGATACCAGATTCACCTAATAGGTGTCCTTTATTTAATAGGGGAATAGTTCGTGTTAGTGTCCAATGAAAGATTTGTGGACCAATTAGTCTGAGCGGGATGCAACTTGGGAACTTGAGGACCAGATGCGGAAGAAGTATCCTACACTCTTTGAGGATGCTGAAGGTAAAGTGTTGATTACCATTTTGCCTTTCTTTTTTTTAAGGTTCCGTAGCAAAGAGGAGTAGATTCGGGGACGAATCCTTTTAAGGAGGGGAGAATGTGATGCCTTAGAGCGTCAGAGCGATTCTAGGGTTCCTTTTCCTGGTTTTGTTTCGGGAGAGGAATGAAGGATTTGTCGGGGGATGAAATAATTGAAGTTTATCCGTATTAATATTAAATTTGGAGTTGTCGGGCTAGAAACAGTGGGCCGAGGAAAACTGGGCCTGGCCGCGAATCCCTCCCCACCTCTCTCTCTTTTCCCCTAGTGGGCCGGCCCACCATATAAAAGGGGTGTCACCCCCCCAAAAGCCCTAGGGCGCCCCCCTTCCTCCCCTAGCAGCCACACCACCCCTCCTCTTCCTCCCCTTGCGTAGTGGCTCAAGATCCACCGCGAAACGCGAAGGAGCAAGCGAGAAGAGGATCCGTGGAGGCGTGGAGGACGAGCATATTTCCGTTTCGAGAATCGTCGCGTGTTTTCTCGTGGGTTCTCAAGGGATAACTCAAGGTAAAATTCCCAATCTTTTACCCCTGTTCTACCTTGGGATTAGGAGTGTATTAGATCTGGTGGTGAGTGATTTAGATGGATCTTGATGGGGGAGAAGGGTAGATGTTCACGTGGTGCTGTTTTTGGAGGGGGAGATTGTGCAGCGCGGATTGTTTCGCGTTTTACATGGCATAGACGATTTTTCCTGCAAACACCTATAACTAGAAAGTAGTAGATAACGTCGAGATCTAGTTTCTGTAATTTTTTCAGAATTTTTGGGGCGTGGGTCTGAGAGTTATCGCTGTTTCAAGATGACGGACAGAATCTGGAAACAGATTTTGTCCACTGTGTTAGACGTTTGTTTAGGCATATTTAACAGTGGAATTGAAATTTGTGATCTTCATGAAAGTTGTAGATCTCGTCAATATCTAGCTACTGTAATTTTTTTTGTATTTTTATGATCTGTATAAAAAAAGATACGAAATTGTGAAGAGAGGGTGCTGCTGTTTGACCCGGACAGATTGGGGTTTTTGGCGCTTAAGAAGGGAACGGGGATTAGGAAGCGTGTGTTCGAGTTGTGTGATCATTTGTGATGTCGCTATGTACTGAAATAATACTTGTACAGGTGGTGCCCCTTCTGGACGCAACTTCAGGTTCGTCATCCACGTTGGTAAAGGCAAGTGGAAGTAAGCGGTCTTGCTAAACTATAACTCGCTATTTGTTTCGTCTTCAATATAAACCTTAATTGCAGCACACCTACATGGTTTAACTACTTGTTTATGAGATTACAATATCCTATCATGCATTGTGATGTGGTTGTTTGGCTTTTGAATCATGAGTAAGAATGAAGAAAGATGTTGTTTGCAAGATGAATTGTGGAGATATTCTATCTCAATGATGTTCGCATTCTATCTATGTTATTTGATGGTATGCAAGCATGTGAATTCAGAGTGGGAAGTTATGAATGTATTTATGCATGAAGCATTAACTGCATAATCATGCATTGGAAGTTTGTCGACGCTTGCGTCGCGACCGTCTGGTACAACACCGTGTGTTCTGAGAAAGGGCACGGTGAGGAGGATCATGGCATAAGCATGTGCACAATCATATGCATTTTACTGAGGTTGTGTGGACTCTATAATGTGGTATTGGACATGAGGAATTTGGTATGCTAGTTTTATTGTGGCTGTGTTATTCGTTAGAAGTTGTTCCGCTTGCTGAGATTACCCAATCTCACCCCTTGTTATTTTGTTGTTTTCAGGTAGTTCTCGCGAGTCGTAAGCTTGAAGGGTGGGCTTAGTAGCACAATCAACCCTCCGGGGTCATGACGAATCACATGGACTAGTGCATTTAATAATTCATTAGCTTGCTGAAATTTTATTAATCATAGACCTGTTGATGTCCTCTTTGGAGCTGTTTTACGTTTATGTTTGTTTTCTGGTTGATTTAGACTTGTTATCTCTAGTATTGATGCTTTTATGTTATTCCTGTTTATAATGGTTATTATGAATCTTGTTGTCGCTAACGTTTTGTCCTAATTTTAGGAGAGATGCTGTCGAAATTTTCTTGTACGACAGTTTAGATTTGTAGGGTGTTACATGTGGAGACCACCCTAGGGCAGCAAGGGGGTGGAGGAGAGGTGGTGGAGAGGTGGGGAGCAATGGGGCAAAGGAGGGGGAGGCGCACGGCCAAGGGAGGAGGGAGGCGGCTAGGGCAAGGGCAAGTGGGGTAAGGGCGCAAAAGGGGCAGGGGTGAACGCCCAAGGGCTGGTGGGGAGCCCTTTTACCAGCCCCACACCCAATCCTAGTCCGTTCTGGAGACCTACTCCATCCCACCAAAGCCCACTTAAGGCCCAAACTCCCGGGAAGGCCCAAAACCCGAAGCGGCCGGAAACGGCCGGAAACGTTATTAACCTCCATACCTTATGGTTTTAACCTGCCATACCATAATTCATAAAGTTTTTGACCTTAACATGCACCATTTAAAAGGTTACGACACTCCGTGGTGACACATAACTTCAAACGGCCCAAAAATGCGAGTAACCTCAAGCCGAAAGGTTTTATTCTCTAATTTCACATTCTATAATGTCACACCATACTATAGTGTCACATCGACACTAAACAACGGAAGAAGCACTACTACAGATTGGACTTCTACAAGCGGTTTCCCCAACCGTTTGTAGAAGCCACTTAAAAAGAGAAAATAGTACTCGCGGAAGTATTAGAAATGTGATTCGAACCCACAACCTCACCCCTCCTCGCGACCCACACCTCACCCATCTAACCAACCCACCCACACGTGATCTCTAATAGAGTAGGACAAGCATTCCTTTTATTATTTTGAAAACTGGGCTTCTACAACCGGTTGGTAACACGAACCGCTTGTAGAAACCACCTTCTACAAGCGGTTCGTGTTACCAACCGATTGTAGAAATCCAGAACCAGTTAGGGACACAAACCGCTTGTAAAAATTAGATTTTACAACCGGTTGGTGTCCCCAACTGGTTGTAGAAGCCCTATCCTGGCTTGTGGCTATTGAACCGCTTGTGATGCACTATCACAATAGGTTCTAAATTTACCAGTTGTAGAGGTACTGCTTGTAATGCTCATTTTTTGTAGTAGTGAAGTAATTAAAACAGCACTAAGCCAAGAGAATCAATCACAATATGAGAGAGATCATATATCTAAATCATCAGTTTTTATTGCACGTTGACATTCTTTTACATGAAAGCACAAATCCTTAGTTCACCTTTGTCTCTCAGTTAGAGCTTACCATCCTTTCACTAGACGCCCAGCTGAAGGACTACCTCCTCTGCGTTGCCATGTTCCCAGTCGACGAGTTCATCAAGAAGACGATGCTCATCCACTACAGCTGGATCGGCGAAGGCATCGTCCACTCCGTCACTGGTGCCGCGGCCAGGTATCGAACGAGTTCGCCGAGTCCCCGCTCCTGCCGGACGCCTGCGAGATCACCTGCCGCAGGATCCCCGCCTTGTCCGCCACCAGCCCCGCCCTCCTGGCCTTCATACGCACTGCCAGCTGCAAGGATACGACATCCCTAAGCGCATACTTAGCAAAACCCTCGCGTAACCTGCTTTATAAGAGAAATTGATGGTAAACTTTCTATTATGGGCTTGGAGTCGGCCCAAAGACTAAATACCATGCATCACATATTGCACTTCAACCTCGTGTATTCCACCAATGCATCACGTCTCTTTGATTGGAACATGGCATTCTTGGTTGGCCTAAAAAAAATTGCAGAACATCTCCAAGGAAAAAATCCCGCAGGACTTAAGCCAGGGCTTAATAACTAGTTTCATGCACGTTCTATTTCTTTCTTTATACAAATTTATCGCTTGGCAAATCACTCAACACAAACATTATAAAACAACACTTCTTCACCCTTTCTTTTTCTCCGTTTTCTCTCCTCAGTTCTCTTGCGCATGCACAGGAGGCCTTTGGGTAGCATGTTATATGTTGCTAGTCTTGATTAGATGCAAATTGTTTTCATGATATGCTATCTTGCCAAGATTAGTGTTTACCCATGATATGATGAAAATGGTATGATATGATGCCATGATTGATTCTTGCATGCGACATGATGAAAATGATTAGTTGAGTTTATGTGCAAGTTGTTTATGTTTATGTCATATGTGCATTCATAATGGAAGAGGCGTCCCATGTCGTCACGGGCCTCTATGTTCACACGTAGTGAACACGAAAGACATACCTCATAGTCTCATCCACGGTTGTGCAAGGGAGCGAGTCAGTAAGAGTAGGCACCCTTCATCTACGTGATGGAAGGGGAAAGGGGGTTCACACCGACGGGTGTGCACTCGGCAATACCGGTATGTGTTTCAAAGAGATATGGGCATTGCATTGCATGAATGAAGTGGTTTATGAAATGATTATGATGTTCTATGAGATGCATATGAAGATGTTATTTGAGATGTCTATGATTATGTTATATGAGAGCTTAAATGAAATTCATGAGTTGATTCTCAGGATATGTGAATGGCATTAAGTATGTATGTGAATTGTTATTGTTTTTGTACCATTGCAATACACTTGAAAGTGATGAACTCACGCTTGTGTTTTTGATGTTTTCAGGTACCATGAAACCGGCATGCGGGAAAGGGAGCTAGTCACACGTCATCACTTAGCATCACACATTTAAGCAATGACATATTCCTTCATTTAATTGTGATGGTTAATTCATTGAACTAAATTGTGGTTTTGATGCTTCGTTGGTCGTCACGAGTAAATGATTAGTCCATATTTGACATGTGATGGATAGGCTTATATCCTTAGTTGTATGGTGGCGGAAATTCCTGATTGTCAATTGTTATTGCTACTTTAGATGTTTCATATCATGTTATATATTGTCTTATTATTCCTATTGCTTCATTTCATGGAAAAACGAAGGAGATGCTGCCGAAATTTTCGGTTTTAGCATTTGCACCTTTGCTGTAATTTATCTTTATTTGTGGTATGTAGATGTTGTTTAGCCTATGTTTGGTAACATTTAGGCATACTAGATGCCGGGGTGTTACAACACATGCCTTCAACCGTGTGAGACGGAGTGGCGAGATGTGGAAGGCACTCCCATGGTCACACCACCTGCACATAGGTATAAAACACTCAAAAACATGTCCACAAAACAACACAAGAGCTATCGACTACATCAACTTCGCAACCCACTTCTAAAACCCAAAAAACAAAGAATCTATCAACGGGACATCAGGCTTCCAACAGGCATAACTTGAGTTCTACAACTCCAAATCAGGTAAACGAGTACATTTTCTCGAACCTCAGGAAATTCCCCACCTTTATCTAGGTAAACGAATAGTATCAATCGGCCTCTTCATCCCTTTAATCTACATATGAACACAGATTGTTCCAATCGCGACACAGATTGGACAACGTTCGGTAAAACGACCATAACTTTTAAAAGGCTGAACAAAATTTAGCATTTTTAGTGCTCAATTACCCACAACTTTTGCAATAGTCGACTGACCATATAACGACTCTAAACATTTCACAATTGCGTCCTAAACACAGGTATCTAATCTGCCCAAAGTCACAACGTGGAATTCTCGGTTGCAAAGCTTCCCAACGGAGAGATCGACGGAGAGGGTGATGTGGCAGCTATGGAGGATGAGGAAACCTAGCTAGGGCCGGCTAGGAGAGGAGGGGCAGGCGCTCGGCCAAGGGGAGGGAGGGGCACCCGTCTAGGGAGGTTGTGGGGGGTCTAGGATTAGGGAAAATGCCGGATTTTCCCCCCATGGGCCAAAAGATCCCCCACCGAAGGCCCAAAACTCACCCCCTGGGCCCAAAACTACCGAAAAGGCTCACATCCTTCCGGAAAGGCCCAAAAACATGGTATAACCTCGTACCGTAATGCCACATTCTATAATGTCACAGACTTAACCTTGCAAGAATTTGAACTGAGTCCAGCATACAGCCACAAATCTGGAATGGGACAGACATGGCCGACTAAACTGTGATGTCTAGATTTCGGTGCTGTCATGGTGGTGTGAGCCCCGGGTTAATGGGTGGACTCACAAGCGCAAGAGGGGGGGCCCTGAGTGTGGTAACCAGTCCCTTCAGTGTTGAAACCTTAACGGGCAGTACCGAGTCTAGAAGTAACTTTGGAAAGGCTTTGTTACGATCACTCGCCTTGGTGGTGTTTGATTGTATCTTGTGGGTAAAGTATACATCTAAAACAAGAATAACAGGAGTTGCAGCATCAGTTCAAGCCCAGAATATAAATTCAAACATTTCATGAACCAATACAAAGTGAACAGTAAAACCAAGCACACAATATAGCATAGTCCAGGTTTAGCGCGATAAAATGACCATCAGAACTACGAATGAGAGTGTGTAGTTGTCTAGATGAGTGAAACTAAGTGGAGACGTGACATTAACTTCATTTCCCGTATGCCGAATTCATGGTACCTAAAAACAATATAAAACAACAAGCGTGAGTTCATCACTCAGCAAAGTGTATTGCAATGGAATAAAACAATAACGATACTCATTAACATCTTCATTAACATCTCATAAAACATCTTCATAAGCATCTCATAAAACTTCTTCATTCATGCAATGCAATGCACATGCCTCTTTGCTTAGCACGTACCGGTATTGCCGAGTGCACACCCATCAGTGTAGACCCTCTTTCCCTTCCATCCCGTGGAGGGTGCCTACTCTTACTGACTCGCTCCCATTGACAACCATGTATGGGACTACGAGGTAGGTCTTTCATGTTTACTACGTGTGAACACAGAGGCCCACATCAGAATGGGTCGCCTCTTCCATTATGAATGCACATATGCCATAATCATGATTTAACTTACATAAATACTCAATATGACAACTACGTAACCATTAAACTAATCATATTCATCATATCATATGCAAGGATCAAACAAGGCAAATTAGCACATCATATAGTTTTAATGCAACACTACGAATCTATTTGGTTACCCAATTCCTAAATCATCCCAATAAACTTGCCTTCAACCGCGTGAGACGGAGTGGCGTGATGTGGAAAGCACTCCCGGGGTCATACAACCTGCACATAGGTATAAAACACTCAAAAACATGCCAACCAACCAACTACAAAACTCAATACAACAATGATTCTACACATCACTCCAAAAACCTGAAAAACAGAGAATCTGTCCAATAGGACAGCAGGCTTCCAACAAGCATATCTTGAGTTCTAAAACTCCAAATCAGGAAACTTGAGCATTCTATTCTGCAACACTCACTCCGAACACCCAGAACATTCACGGGATGAGACTCAAAAGTGAGGTTCTGATCGAGCACCAATGGCTCCAATGGAACCACCAACTCCAGGTCATGCAAGTACTTCCGCAGCATCGAAACAAGAAACACATTGTGGACCCCTTGCATTGGCTCTGGTAGCTCCTAGCGATAGGCCAACTTACCAACTCGAGCTGTGATACGGAATGGGCCGACATTGTAACACCCCGGCATTTACTATGCCTGAATGTTACCAAACCTAAGCTAAACAACATCTAAATACCACATTTAACCTCAAATTCCAGCAAAGGTGCATAGACTAAAAACCGAGATTTCGGCAGCACCTCCTTTGTTTTATCATGAATTTAAGGAACAGCAACAATATAGCATTATATGGCAATAAGAGAAACATCTAAAACAGCAATAAATAAAGTCTTAACGACAATAAGAGACTAACATTAAGCTCTTAAGGTTCCAAGTGTCAAACAAACAATAGAACTCTCATTAACCAAGCTAAGACTTAATTTAAAGGCCATCACACGCAATTTATTATCCAACTAAATGAATTGACTTGGGAAACATTAAGGTGAAGCAGCGTGTGAGCGTGTGACTATTCCCTTTCCGCATGCCGTTCTCATGGTACCTAAAACAACAAGAAAACACAAGGGTGAGTTCGAAAACTCAGCAAGCATACTGCAATGGACAACAAGCATAACAACAAGTCAATAACATCTTTCATCATGTATAACATCTCATTCATGAATACTTATCAATATCATCATCAATTTGTATGCGATGTAATGCATTGCTCCTGACTCTCTGGAACCTCATACGGTATGGGAAGTACACACCCGTCGGTGTGCACCCTTTCCTCCCTTCCATCCCGAAGATGGAGGGTGCCTACTCGCTTCCAACCACCACGTGGATGGAATCACGACATAGGACTTACTCAATGGCGTTCGGATTAGTCATAACTTCCTCACCGACCTTGCCGGACTAGTTAAGACTTTCTCACCGCCTCGCCCTATCTCATGACATGCATGCAACCATGCCAATTATCATATTCAATTCACATATTAACACATGGCATCATAATATGTTAAACATGCTCATCATATCATATCAATTATTAACACATGGCAAGTGAACATATATCATGTAAACAATTCCATCTAATCACAACATGCAACCTACAACTCGCTATCCATCACAACACACTTGCCTCAACCACGTGCAACGGATTGGCGGGAAGAAGAGGGAACTCCCGGGGTCACACCACCTGCACATAGGCATCACACACTCACAATCATAACCTCAAAACAGTACACAAACCCTCATCTAACCCGACATTGCCAACTACTCGCAAAACCTAAAACAGAGGTTCTGTCCCGGCGGGACAGCAGACTTTCAAAAGGCATAAATTGAGTTCTGGGACTCCTAATCGAATAAACGAGTACACCGTCGCGAAGCTTAGGAAATTTCCCAACTTTTTCTAGTTATAGGAAAGACTGATTCGGACTCTAAAATTGTTTAATCTACAGATTACCACAATCTGTTCCAGTTACGTCACAGATTTTTAGGCGCTCGGTAAAACAGCCATAACTTTCAAACGGCTGATCGGAAATTAACGTGCTTTACGTCCACGGAAAGATAATTAAATTATCTACAACTTCCTAGAAGTCCGTACGGTCTGATTCGGATTCTAAATCGACGGAAACTCGAACCCTAGTTCGACTGCTCAATCTGCCCGAAAACAGAAACGTGGACAAGTTTAGATCTAACCCAAATTACTTCAAACCAGCGCCTCCAATTGATCTAAAAACTTGATAAACACCCTAATAACAGTACCTAGATCAAATCCAAGGATCCTCATGTTCATACCTTTGCCCGAAGCGCAAAACTCCAATCAATCTCCGCGAATCTCCTCGCGAATCGCTCCTCGCTCCACGTTCCTCGCTCCTCGCTCCTCGCTCCTCGCTCCTCGCTCCTCGCTCCACGGGATGTATCCACGAGGTGCAGGGGTGGGGTGGCCACCCTAGGGCAGCAAGGGGTGGAGGGGAGATGGTGTGGAGGTGGAGAGGTGGTGGGGGTGCACGGTTTGGGAGGCGCGACGGCTTGGGGAGGCGCAAGAGAGGGAGGTGGGGCGCAATAAGGAGGTGGAGGCGCAAGGGGCTGGGGAAGCCCCTTTAACAGCCCTCAACCCAATCCTAGTCCGTTACGGAGTCCTAATCCATCCCACCAAAGCCCACCAAGGCCCAAAACTCCTCGGGAAGGCCCAAAACCCAAAGCGGCCGAAACGGCCGGAAACGTTATTAACCCCCGATCCTTATGATTTTAACCTTATTTCCACATCTCATACTGTATTTAACCTTATCATGTTCAAAAATTAAGGATACGACACTCCGAGGTGTCACAGACATACCTCGGACTCAGCTTCCCTTTGGTGCCAAAACGAACCACACCCTTGGTGGGAGACACTCGCAAGATTACGCTGTAACCCACCTCAAACACTAAATCTCGCCTTTGCACATCAGCATAGCTTTTCTGTCTACTCTAATCTGCAAGAAGGTTCTATTGTACCTCTGCCACCCGATCAACGGTTTGCTGAACCCAATCCAGTCCAAGGACCGCTCTCTCTCCTACTACATCCCAGCAAAGTAGTGATCTACACTTCCGGCCATACATCACATCATAAGGGACGGCCCGGATGCTGGAATTATAGCTGTTATTGTAAGCAAACTCTACTAGTGGCAAATGATCTTCCCAGCTACCTTTCCATGCTATCACACAAGCCCTGAGCATATCCTCCAAGGTCTAAATGGTACGCTTAGATTGCCCATCAATTTGAGGATGAAAAGCTGTGCTAAGGTGAAGCTGTGTGCCCAAAGCATTGTGCAAACTCTCCCAAAATTTAGAGACAAATTTCGCATCCCGATCAGAGATAATCGTCTTGGGCACACCACGCAGTCTCACAATTTCCCGCACATAAATGGGAGCCAACTCGCTCGTGAATTGGTAGTGCGGATAGGAATGAAGTGAGCGGACTTGGTAAGACGGTCCACCACAACCCAAACAACATCCTTCCCTCGTGGAGTACGAGGTAGGCCAACCACAATGTCCATAGAAATGTCATCCCAAGGCCAAACAGGAATCTCCAGGTACATGCAATTGGTAGGACACTTGTTTTCAGCCTTAACCTTCTGGCAAACCCCACAAGATGCCACATACTTGGCAACATCAACCCTCATTCTTTTCCACCAGAAGTTCTTTTTCAAATCCCTGTACATATTGGTCTCCCCAGGATGGACCGTGTACGGGGTCCGATGAGCCTCTTTCAGGATATCATCTTTGACTTGGGATTTACGAAGTGCATAAGGCGACCACGAAACCTCAGAGCTCCCGCATCATCAATAGAGAAATCTCAGTCTTACCATCCTCAAGGCGTTTCCTCATCTGTTGGAGCAACCGATCATCTTTGTTGTGCTTCCACACACTCTGGGATTCTTGACTCAAGAATCAATTGAGTTTCAGCTTGCACGGTCCGTGCAAAACAAAAGAAACTCCCAGCCGCTCAAAATCAGCAACAAGACAATCAATGAGCGGGGCATTATCTTGCGACTGAGAGCATCAGCCACTACATTCGCCTTGCCTAGATGGTACTGGATTGTGAGGTCATAATCCTTTACCAACTCTAGCCACCTCCTCTGCCTCAAATTCAAATCTTTCTAGGTGAAGATGTAATTGAGGCTCTTGTGATTAGTGAAGATATCACAAGACTCACCATACAAATAATGCCTCCAAAATTTCAATGTGAACACCACAGCTGCTAGCTCAAGATCATGGGTGGGGTATTTCTGCTCATGCTTTTTTAATTGCCTCGATGCATACGTGATCACCTTGCCATCTTGCATGAGCACACAACCAAGTCCCATTCGAGAGGCATCAGAATAGACTTTGAAGCGCCTCCAGGCTCGGGGAGGGTAAGAACAAGTGCAGTCACTAACTTCTCCTTCAAAGTGCAAAAACTGTGCTCACACTCAGTAGTTAACTGAAATTTCATCCCCTTCTGGGCAATTGCGAAAGCGGCTTAGCAATGATGGAAAAGTCCTGCACAAAACGACGGTAATAGCCAGCCAACCTGAGGAAGCTATGCAACTCTTTAACATTAGAGGGTCTCTTCCAGTCCAAAATTGCTGAGACTTTACTAGGATTTACATAAATGCCCTCTGGATTGATGATATGGCCAAGAAAACCCACCTCTAAAATCCAAAACTCACACTTCTTTAATTTAGCAAAGAACTAATTCTCCCTTAATGTACTCAGCCAGTGAAGTCACTTGGTCGCTCATGTTCTTCTTCTGATTTAGATTAAACCGGAATGTCATCAATGAAAACTACCACAAAATCATAAAGATACTTGTGTAGCATATTGTTCATTGCCTCCATAAAAATAGCAGGAGCATTAGTTAGTCCAAAAGACAACTTTAAATTCATAGTGCCTATACCTAGTGGAGAAAGAAGTCTTCTCAATATCCTGTTCCCTCACACAAATCATATTGTAACTAGACTGAAGATCAATTTTAGAGAAAACCTTTGTCAAAGAGATCCTCGATACGAGGCAATGGATACATGTTTTTGATGGTCACTTGATAGAGAGAATGATAGTCAATGCACATGCGCCAACTACCATCATTCTTCAAAACAAAAAGGATGGGTGCTCCCCATGTTGACACACAAATCCTCAATTGCTTTTCCAACTCGTCTTGAAAAGGACGAGCCACAGTGGTTGCACTCCACAATCCAAGCACACTCCGCAGCACGGTGTCCACCACTGCACTTGAAACAAATCATGCCCTGCCCTGGAGCAGGGCGAACAGCCACCCGAAGAAGACAACTAAGGCTGCTTCCACTTAGACCCTGAGGAGGAACTCTGTCCCCCCTTGAACTTCTTGAAATTAGGTCTCTAAGAAGACCCACGTCCTCCACCAAAGCTCCTCTCCTGGCCACCGCCAGGAGCTGCTGGAACCCCTGAACTGCCAGGGTTTGGCTTATCCCTGAAGAGCTCCAACTCAAGCTCCATGTCCTTCGCCTGCTCCACCACGGAGCAGAAGTCACGAGGGACAGTCGCCCCCATGACAACTCTGAACTCCTGATTGAGGCCCCTACGGAACCTCCTCACCTTCTCCTTGTCATCCGCTACCACAGCCGGCACAAAAGCGCACCACATTGTTGAATTCCACCTTATACTCGCCACCGACTTCTTCCCCTATGTGAGAGTCGACAGAGTATGTTCCATCCTCTCAAGAAAGGACTCTGGGTAGAACTTGGCTCGGAAGCGAGCCACAAAGTCCTCCCAAGTGACTGGTCCAAGAGCGGGGACCGTCACAGCAAGAACCCCCTCCCACCAGATATCCGCTTGGCCCTTCAACTGAAAGGCCACAAAACGAGATCTCTGGACCGAAGTCAACTCCAAGACCTCGCGCTGCTCCATATCTGTAGCCAGTCTGCGGATTGGATCGGCGTGCCCACTCCATCAAAAGCGTCTAGGCGGAGGGACATCCACTCTCGGAGGCTCATCCTCGGCTCCGGCACTACGGGGCAACAACAGGGGCTGTTGCAGGGGGAGGGACAGTAGCAGGGGCTGCCTGAACCTGCTGTCATAGCTCCTAGACCTCCCTCTGCAGTGCCTACAACAAGGCCGCAGTGGCGGCCAGCACCTCGACCCCGGCGTGCGGCGGGACTTCTCCATGCGCTGGCTCATGAGCATTGAGCGAAGCGCTTCCCTCAGCAACTGACTCAGCAATTCCCTGAGATGGGTGACTCCCACCTCGACCCTGGCCTCCACGGCCACGGTGAGCACGACGTCTACCCCTCGGCATAGCCAAGCTATAGTCATACAACCAAGCAGTCAACATAATCATAAGCACGACATCAATGAATTCAAGATCAAAGATCAACATAAACAATCTCCATCAAATAGACAAAACGTAATGCAATTGTGGGGGCTCCTGTCCTGGTACAGTGATACTCCATTACTGTTGCGTGGGCCTGGTTAATCACGCAACCCGATAACATAACGATCACGGCATCACGATTGCACTCAGATTGAAACCACTTGGTGACCGCGATACTCGAGTATTGAGGTCACATGCCACCCAATTGGATCCAATTTGAGCTTCCCGCAACCATGTGATAACCACTAGTCCACTGGATCAAGAGGCTAGTTTCACATGTTGAGAAGGTAGAGTCTCATCCAACGAACGCGATACAAGGGCGAGGTAAAATATTACAACGGTAGATAATAATATTACAATTTGTTCCTGTTTACAAAATGCCGATTGGCTTAAAGTAAAGCGAAGAGAAAAACATCGAGAGACAAAAGTAAAGCGGCGCGGTGTGCCTCCATTCCTCAGGCAACCGGCGAGCAACTAGCTCCGCTTAGCCGTCAAACGCACCACCAGCGTCAGGGCCGCAGAACTCCTGGTCACCTTCTTCCTCACTGCATTTTACGCTCATCACGCAAATTTTCAGAGCAAGCGGTGAGTACACGTATGTACTCGCAAGACTTTATTGTTTGCAAGTATAATAATAATGCAGGCCAAACAATGAAGATGGTTACTATTCTAGTTTAGATTTGTATAAAGTGAAGTTATTTGTAATAGACTAGTAGATTGGAATACTGCACAGTTTATGAAACATTTAGTAAATGAGAGTACAGCAATACATAATGTAATTGTACATTTCATTCAACATCCAAATTCCTCCAACATATCCAACACCACCATCACATGGCAACAGGAATCATTTCCTTCAACATAACCAACACCACCATCACATGGCAACAGGAATCATTTCCTTCAACATAACGAACACCACCAGCATGATCAAATCGCCAAACCAACCGATCTCTGAGTCCAACGACTCAACATTTGCATGATACAGCCCAACATTTACAAAATCTACCGATTTCAAATCCTTTTCAGAAATCAAAACCAAAATACTATACTTGACAATAAATACCCAAGATGCTCGTGACCGTGAGCACGGCTAATCGATTAGTTTGATTAATCTCTGCAGAGAATGCACACCTTACCCAAACGACACGCTCTAGCAATCATGTCAACCATGCCACGCGATACATACCGTATCCGTTTTGCTAGATTGTGACAAAACTCTTCCAATTATGCGCATCTAGTCTTGCGTCAGCCCCGGCGATGTGTGCTCTTCGCTTTGGGTGGGGGCTCCACACACCCACACAGAGTACCCCCGGGCCAGGCGAGAGTACCCCCCAATTAAGGTGTTTGGGTACCTTAAACTCCAAACCTGATTCACCCACACGGATCCAACGATGGCTAACAGCCCATCGTGCCTTTTACCCTCAGCAAAGCATCCACCGTTGTTTCACGAAAGTCTCCAACACCAGCGCGCAGTGAGGGAGTATTCTAAGCAACACCAAAGACGTCGGTATTGCCCAACTTCGCGACCTACCACGGCACAAGATTAAATTCCAACTCATGTATGCGGCTTTAGGCTATCCCATACTAGCACATGTAGTTGTACGAAAGGACTTGGTTAAAAACGTCAAGTTCAGTCCTTAGGATTGCACAGACGAGACCTCCCATCATCCGTCCGGCATAAATCACCGTACACCTTTTTCCTTTTTCCAACTTTTACCAACATAGCCTTTGTTTTTCCGAAATCACCATTTCCGAAATCCTAATAACGTATCGAAAATCTTTGATTGACTGAGTCCACCGATCATTATTCAATCAATCTAAAAATTTGGGCTAAGCGTATGCAACTATTAGACTTATAATCCCTGACGATACTTATTATAGCGTCTATCCTTAAACTAGGGTTATTCAAGGATTTTAGGGTAGCAACAAGATTAAGATAAGCCATCCAATCATTAGGGTAACTACCAGTTCCCACCATTTAAATACTTGTAATAATCATATGCATGCGTAATCATTTTGCAAAACATCAAATACTTTTGCAATTATAGGAGCAATATGTTCAAAGGGGTGCTTGCCTGCTTGCTGCAGGTTTTGCATGTCCTCTGGGTGAAGTCCGGATCCTCGCCATCGCTCTCCTCGAGGCGCCGACATCTAAGCGAAAAGCGACAAAAGAATAACGAGGAAAGCGATTAAGATCCAACGAGAACAAAGCAAAAAGCTCAAAGAATCGGACAACAACCAACAAGCGAACACGAGGAAAGAAACTTAAACGAAAACCAAATTTTGAGCCGAGACCGGCGGCACGGTGTACAAACCCGGTAGTGCCACTCTACGATCGGCGCACCGGCCTTAAGGGTCGGTAGTACCTGCAAGCGACTCACGAAACCTATACGGGGACCTCTCTGGAAAATAACTACCGCCGTTGCGGGAGCGGTAGTGCCGGCCTAAGCCCGGCAATACCGGCCACAAGGGTCGGTAGTGCTGGCCTGAGCGGGTATGAAGTGAGCTACCTTGGTCAAGCGATTCACTATGACCCACATAGAATCATATCCACCACGAGTTCTAGGCAAACCAGAATGAAGTCCATACCGATTTCGTCCCACTTCCATTCGAGTCTCTTCAATGGCTGCAGCAATCCAACTGGC
Organism: Rhipidocladum racemiflorum; assembly: GCA_036346355.1. NCBI lineage: Eukaryota > Viridiplantae > Streptophyta > Magnoliopsida > Poales > Poaceae > Rhipidocladum > Rhipidocladum racemiflorum. Next base: position 17,553,995 of record CM070584.1, read on the forward strand.
CTCTGATGCATTGCCTTTACCCTTTGACATATGTCACATAAAGCAACATGCTCGGCAACCTCACGCTTCATACTCGGCCACCAAAATCTCTCTTTCAGGTCTTGATATATCTTGGCACTTCTGGATGAATCGAAAGTACTTGGAGTCATGAGCTTCTTCCAGAATCAACTACTTCAGATCTTTGTTGTTCGGGACACAGATGCAATCCTTAATATCCACAATGTGCCTTACTCATCTAGCTTGAAGTCTTTTGCCTTGCCTTCCTCCATCTTGGACTTAATTCGATGAATCTTGTCGTCATCCTTCTGTCCATCTCGGATCTGGTCTTCTAAGGTAGGCTTCACCTCCAAGGCCGCGAAATCTTTTCGGTTACCACTTCGGCTTCATCTTCTGAAATTCCTTGCCGCATTTCGGCCTGACCTTCTTCTATCAGCATATTCACGGTGTGGCTTTTCCGACTTAAGGCATCGGCTACTACATTAGCCATCTCGGGATGGTAATGGATGCTGACATTATAATCCTTGATCAGTTCTAACCAACTCCTCTGCCTCATGTTCAGGTCCGATTGAGTGAAGATATATTTAAGACTCTTGTGATCCGTATAAACTTCACATCTATTCCCAATAAGGTAATGACGCCACAACTTCAAAGCATGCACTACGACAGCTAATTCCAAGTCATGCGTCAGGTAATTCTCCTCATGCGGCCTCAACTGCCTTGATGCATAAGCGACTACCTTTTGGTTCTGCATCAGCACACATCCAAGTCCTTGGCGCAATGTATCACAGTAAATGTCAAAACTCTGGTGCACATCCGGCAATATCAATACCGGTACCATTGTCAATCACTTCTTCAACTCTTGAAAGCTCTTCTCGCACTCCGGCGTCCACGCAAACTTCTTCTCTTTCTTCAACAACTGCGTAAGGGGTCTAGCAATCGTCGAGAATCCCTCAATGAACCGGCGGTAATATCCGCCATTC